>JAODAL010017847.1:0-76475 GCA_025379985.1 Phyllomedusa bahiana | reverse complement strand
AAACTGTGGGAAAGTGCTGGAAAAGAGGGGCGTTAAGATTTTTTTGTGGTTAAATTTAAGGGACGAGTAGTGACCGGGAGAAGAAGACATTGATCTGTCCCGGGAAGAGAAAAAATGGAAGGGAACAACTCTCAGGGAAGACCTCATGGAGGTTTGGGCAGATAAGAAGAAAAGGGGAAACCAACCCCCACAGAGTTTATCCCCGTGAGCCCCTGTTTTCAGGGGTCATTTACTTCTGGTTGAGTCAGTGCGATTCTGTTTTTGGTGACCTGATACGGGTATTTTGTTGGGGGGGTTGGGTTATTTGGGCTTATGTAGTGTCATTTGGGGCTTTTCCCTGTTTGTAAAGAAAGTGCACACCTGCTCTGTGAGAGGGGTTTCTCTGCACCATTTTTCTTTTTTGCTTTTTTTTGGGGAGCTCTCAACAGGGGGGTTTTGGTGCTTTTTTTTTTTTTATGCAGAAATGTGATTAAAATGCTCTGCCTTTCTGCAAAAACGCCCCAAAAAACATAAAAAATGCAAAAAAAATATTCTGTGTAAAAGCCCTATACAGTGATTTTTTTTTAAAAGTGGCAAAGGTCGAGAACAAGGGAAAATTTTTTTAAGGGGATATTGTATGTGGGCTGGTGGGGTTGTGGGCCCAGGGTTTTTTTTTCCCCAGTCCGGCCCTGCAGCCACGTAAAAGAACCAGTTAGTAAAGGGGCCCTTTTGAAAAAAAAATTTTTATTTCACATACTCATTTCTTTTTGCAAAATTTTTCTAGCTACTTTAAAAGGGGCCAGGGTGCCAATAGGTCAGAAACCCCTGTCAGGGGTCCGTGATATTTTAAAAATAGGAATAGTAAGGGGCGGGGGACCCATTTTATTTAGCTGCATGGGGCCCTGAAAGGTTAATAGATGAATGAAGGCGCCTTGGGGGGGTACTGTGCACCCCCATATTACGGCCCTGCCACTGAACCTCCAGTTCCCGGTTGGATGTTTTGCTGCCACCACTACATGACATTTTCTTGAGCTCTGGTGCAAAAAGTGATAGGGGACTCCTGCCAGTTACCATGTGCTCTTTCCAATACCGGCGTCTTCTTATGTTCACCTCTTATAGCTACGATGTCCTCATCTTTTCAGTTAGCCATTAAAAGGAAATAATTATTTTAGCCTTTGAATTTTTTTCTGTGACTCTTAGAGCCAAATTTCCTTCACTAAGTTGTTCCACTTATCCATTTTACTGTTATTGATGCTAATTGCAGCTTCTCCTCACCTGTATGGGTATAAAAATTAACCAGAACATCTTCTCCCATTGACTTTAATGGGGTTCAAAGTTCGGTTCGAGTTCGACTCGAACTTCGAACCGAACTTCTCAAAATTCGAGGTTCTACTCAAACTCAAACTTTTTAGGGTTCGCTCATCACTAGTTGTTACCAACATGTGGTGAGAATTTCATGCCAATAGCACCTTTAGAAATACATATATTTAAATTGTATATATATATATATATATATATATAATATATATATATATATTTATATTTATATATATATATATATATATATGCATATGTGTAGCATATATGGAGTTAACTAAATGTAGTTTAAAACTACTGGAAGGTGCTACTAAAAGGCTGGAAGACATAACCTGGATCTTGCAATAATGTACATACATGATTGCACCTTGTGTAGCAAATAGAGCAAAATGGTCACGTTTACTAACTTATTCATCTTGGACTATTGTTGAAGTTCAATCAAAACAGCATGTAACTGGTCTGTCAATAATGAGTCAGTTTCTTCTATGAAGCTATCCAACTGATACCTCCATTATATACAGTACCTTCTACTGTTCTGTCTGCATCATATGTTATATAGTAATACCCGTGTACATATTAGACCTCAGGCTTTTATATAGAGTATAAAAGTATTCTGTATAAGTGTAGAATCACCTTTAATCTATAGAATTGTGAGCATGCATGTATAAATAACTCTGTTAAAGGGGTTATCCAGCCATACAAAATTGAGGACCTATTCTCAGGGTAGATCATCAATAATAGATTGGTGGGAATGCCCGACCCCAGGAACCTACAGCGGGCATATATCTAGCCACAGGGGGGTCATATACCTTCCTACTAGGGGCTTATATACATACCTACTGGAGGCCTCTTTATCTACTTACTTACAGGGGTTATATACCAACCTACACACATAGTGGACCGATTTACATATCTACCTACCAATAGGGGGCCTATATACCTACTTACCTAAATGGGCCTTATATACCTACCTAACTACCCACCTACCTACAGGGAGCCTATGTAACTAGCTACAGGGGCTTATATTTATACTTACCAAAAGGAGCCCTACATACCTACCCACCTACCTGCAGAGGGCCTATATAGCTACCTACTATGGACACATACTACCTATTGGGGGAAGCTATATAAGTACCAATCTACTTAAGGACCTAGATACCGACTTATTGGGGGACCTATAAAACTACCTACATAAAGAGGAGCTATACACCTACCTTATTGAGATCTACCTACCTAAAGGGGGGTTACCTATCTGTCTACCTAGTTTCGACGTGTACCTACATGCATTATTGGGGGCTTTACCTACTATATGGGGACGCAAAACAAAACTAAAACTTGGTGCACAAACAGGAAACCATTAGCCATTTGGGGGCTCTTATTCAGTTCGGGTCAAAGGGGTATTTTTTATTTTTTATTTTAAAAAAATTTTAAAATATTTAAATTTTAAAAATTTCGGGAAATCTGGCCCGAAAAGAGTCTGGCGGTCTGGTGGATGGAGAAAAAAAAAACAAGAGAAAGACTATCAAGTAGACGTCTCTTGGAGCTTGGAGTTAACTTTACTGTAATCACTTGTATGTGTGCAGAGTGCCTGCATCTATCACTGTATGGCGATAATACTGGCCGCAGTGTAATGGTTTTTTATTCAGTAAAAGAATGGTGGTATTATTCAGTTACTATGTGGTGGTGTTATGTGGTCATGGTGTGGCGGTATTATTCAACCACTATGTGTTTATGGTATGTGGTCATGGTATGGCGGTATTTGGTGTGGCATAATTATTGATAATATTGGCATTGGGATTCTGGTTTTGTGTAGTGGTGTTATTTGGTAACTGCATGACCATTTTTTTAGTAGTTTTACTAAGGAAAAGGAAGATGTGAGAGTAAAGGACAGGGGGCAGTAATTGACTGGTTAATAGTAATATGATGTGTTGCAGGCTGACAAAAAAATATTCAGTGCCGTAACTAGAGAAGCCGGTGCCCCATAGAAAACTTTTGGATTTCCCCTCTACTCCCATGAACATTTACCGGGAACTCTTAAGTCATGCAGTTATTAGATAATACAAGGAGCGAATACCTCAACATACGTATCAACCTCATACTGCTACCAAACAAATACCACAATACCTAGACCAACGTTACCAATAGCGCTACTATATATGGGCTGGATTATACTGCCAGAACACGGCCAAAATTACCACCAGTTAGTGACTGAATAATACTCCTATACTACTACTAAATAAAGATCAGTATACAAACACCAATATTACTGCCTTATAGTGACCATACAGTGGTAGATACGTGTACAAAGGCTCTGCAGATTATATATAACCACTATACAGTGACCATATAGCGGTAGACACTAGTGTAAACAAACTCTACAGACATGTAAGTGATTAAAGTGCAGTTGCATCTTGTGACTCACAGGTGACGTTTCTCTAATGAGTCATTGACTTTCACTCTTGTTCTGCATCCAGTTCAGACCATCATGATGACTTCTCCTGGACACCACTCATCCCTGCAGATTTGGACACAAATATCTTAGAATCCTTACTTTTCCAGCACCTCACTCCGTGTGCCCCACCTCTGGACAAACTTCCAGGAGGTGGTTTTCGCCCTGCTCAGAGTGCAATCTAGCCTAGAAATGGCCCTATATTTAAGGAGGTATATTTTGTAGTTAAAGGAGTGTTCCAGGTATTTCAAAAGCTTGTTTGTTCGAAGGGGCATGATAAAAAATAGAAGAAAAGAAGTATACTCACCTCCTGGATGCTCCCATTCTGTCCTGCTGGCCATGCCGTTCATCTCGCTGTAGCAGTGAACATTCATTGTTCACGTGACAGGGGCAGCCAATTACAGGCCACAATGTCACGTGCACGGTACTGCTCAGGCCTGTTATTGGCTGCATCTGTTATGTGAACAGTGAATGTTCACTGCTATAGCAAGATTAACAGGACGGCCGCCGGGACAGATCAGGAGCATCCAGGAGGTAAGTAGGCTTCTTTTCTTTCATTTTTTATCATGCCCCATCAGACAAACAAGCTTTTGGAACTTTTGGAACTTTTTCATACAGAGGCACACCAAGGTTTTTTTTTTCCATAGATTTACACTGCATTTGTAAGGAAATTTTTTTTTGGTATGTTCCATCTTGTGCTGTACTATTGAAAGACTAAAGTACTGCAAGAAGGCTTTGTTGGTGACACAGTAATATAGAATTGCAAGTGAAAGTGCTTAGCCACGTTTTGTTAGTGATCTTCTAATGCTAAATTAAAGGGAACCTGTCACCATAGGTGTAACTTTAGGGGGTACGGTCTCCCCACTTTTTTAGCCACTTCAATAAAAAATAATCCAAATGAAAGCATAAAATACGTAAGTGAGGAAGCAGAGAGCAGAGGAGGAAGACGATTGACCGATTGCCTCCTATTTTTCTGTGCATCTTGGGTGGGGAGGCGGAAGTAAGGCAGAGCCTCCAGTGTTCAGTGCAGAGTGGAGCAGTGCTGATTGTAAGCGGAAACATCAGGGGCCTGCCTTCACCAATCAAACGCTGCTCACCAGACCAGAAAATGTGTAGCATGTGAAGTATTATGCACTGTATTTGAAAGTACATAAACTGTCCCCGCCATTTGTCTAGCCATTCACTTCCTCCCTGCACTTACGCGCTGGGGAAAATGAAAGTGATGGGGCCCGGCGCCTGCACATTTAGAAGTATGGACTGACCAGCGCGTACTTCTAAAACCCCAGACATATAGCAGATCGCACACACGACCCCTTAAATCGCCTTGGTGAACAAACTTAAGGATACAGTTCACTGTGAAGATATGAAAGACCTGATTCCTGCGGTATTCATGCTGGATCTTCCTTAAAACCGGCGGCTTCCAATCTGCAGGAAACTGATTTTACATTATACCCCTTTAAAAATAGTAAAATCAGGTGTTGTCATTTAGATGACACTGAGTTTACTCGAGTATTTTCAGTGTGTACTGTCAGCGCCTACAAAGAATTTTTGGAGGCGTTTTATGCACTAACATCACTAAGGGAAAGGAGGCAGAAATCTGCCTCAGGCAGTTTGGGTTGTTTGCTCATCGGAATTCTGCATTTGCAAGCGACGAATTTCCAATAAGCAAAATGGCGAACACCAGTCAGTGCTGAAAAACATATCATGTGAGCGTCACGCCTCAGTGTTGTAGTGTGTCTATTTTTCAATATATGTATATATACAACCACACACATTTTCCAGGGTTTACCTTGTCAAATTAGTTTAGTCTCTGGGTACAGTGTGTAATGTTATTATCTAACCCGGGAACGGTGTAATATAATCTCTGTTGTACAGTATATAATTAATCTCTGGGGTACAGTGTTTAAATGTTTAATAATCTCTGGGGTAGCGTGTGTAATGAGATTCCCCCCCCCCCCGCCACCCCCCCCCCCCCACCCCCCAAATTTCCGGCTCAATCTCTGGGTATGGTGTAATATAATCTCTTTTTGACACAGTGTTGTAATGTAGTTAACTCTGGGGTACGGGTGAATAATACAGTAATATCTGGGGAACATTTGAGTAATGTAATATTTGGTGTATGGTGGTGTAAAGTAGTAATCTCTGAGCTAAGGTTTAAATGTAATCTCTGGGGTAAGGTGTGTAATGTAATCTCTGGGGTAAGGTGTGTAATGTAATCTCTGGGGTACAATGTGTCATGTATTATGAATTATATTTCTTGAGTACACTGTGCAATTTATTTCTAAGGTGCAGTTATTAATGTAAGTTTTGTGGCTCCCAACGTGTAATTATAAATAATTTTCTGGGTGCGTTGAGTGATGTCCAATTCTGAGGTGTATGGTATGCAATAAAATACAATTAGCGGTACAATATTGACATAAGTGATTCCTAGGAGGCACAGTGAGTATTGGGTTCTTTTTTCCTTATTCTGATGTGGTGTAAAACAAATTAAATGGAGTAAGTGAATGGTGGGATGGTGAGGGTTAAGCAAAATTTTCTGTCAATGCACATTTTTTATTTTCCCATCTAGAGGGTAATATTATAGTGGGCTTGGTTCATTTCATTGCCAGGGCTGTTTTTTAGTCCCAATCCAGCCCTGAACTTCAGTAATTAGAGAGTCATTCATAACCTTACGGATTGCACCAAAAGTGTTAGCCAAAGGACTCTTACCGCCCGGACCTGCTGGGGGAGCTCACAGCACCTTCTCATACCTCCTACCTAGTTTAGAGGGGGCCACTTCCCTGAAGGGAGGGGAGGGGATAGAAGTGAAGTGAAGGGGAAGGCATGTGAAGGAGGGAGGGGTAGGAAGATAGGGGATGAGAGGGAAAATTGGTCCCCCCCACATTTTGAACCAAAGTTACGCCCCTGCCTGTCACATAGATTATGCCCCCATTGCTGGGGACAGTGCTGTGTCCCTTATTCAGTAGAGATGCTAGTTAGTTTTAGAGCATTTTATCCCTCAAATCTTATTCCAGAGCAGTGTTAGCCCCACGCCACCAAAGGCTAGCCCCCGCCCACGTGACAATTATTCACATGTTTCTGCCTCTTCAAAGTATTAGGTTTATCATTAAGCGTGTCAGGGTCTAGCCCTAGGTGTGTGGGTTTGAAAAAAACTGACTCTTTTTCGAATGACCTCATCTGGCTGAAAACTTCAGAATCTGAGCATTAAATACACGTAAAACTACAGCATCTTACAGAATAATAGGGACACAGACTGGAAACCGCATGTCTGACACTAGCTTGTAGCTGTCCTGATCATAGGAATGGCATAATCTATGTGACAGGTTCTCTTTAAGTTCTAAATATGAACATGAGGTTCCTGCCCACTTGACATTTAGGGAGACATGTATGATCGGGTTTTTCACCCTTTTCTGGTGTAAAATGTGCCTGAGTTAGCTGGCTACAATGTCTAATGCCAGCCCTAATGAATGTGAAGTCGCAATGAGTTCGTAAAACACGACACTTTTCTAATGCGCCTATTAAGAAGGGGCTCTGGGGGTGTTTCTGGGCCGTGTCCCAGTCACCACACTCGTAATATTAGACACATATATGAATGTGGTTCGGCAAACTTAGGCGCATTACTGCTCGAACAGGCAGACCTATCTGCCTGAGCCTGAGGAGTCGAAGTGGAGCTAGATTTGCTGTAAGGAAAAAAAATGTCCAATATTTCTCAACTTACACCAGTACAATAATAAAAAGTGATATCAAACGATATAAAATGTAATTATTTAAATTTAATGAAAACTGTGATCATATAAAATTAATCTAAAAATATATAATATCCCAAAAATCTAAAAATATCTACTATAAAATGCATTTAAAATTAAAAGAATCTAGAATTAATTTTACATTAAATAACCCACTGATTATGTTGTTCAGATTTTTAAATTTAAAATTTTTACTACATTAAATTTTAAATTTCATTTTGCTGCTCTCACCCTTTAATCTACATACAGTAAGAGCCAGCACAGCACAGGTATTGCTGGGTCCTGTGGTTCACCAAGCAAGACCATACCAAAGATTCTAATTCACTGACATCTATTCTAATGACTTAGTTTCTTTCATTTCCAGCCTATCTATAGCCTTTGTACATGTTATTATTATTATTTATTTCAGAGCGCCCTTGGTTCCAGAGCGCTGTACATGCGCCTAAATGCTCCTAACACATAGGTGAGTCTAATGACTTATCATAACATTCAGGCTCATTATACACTGAAAAAAGATGAGAAAATGAACTTCGATCCTCCTAGTTCCATACATGTCCCCCTTAATAGCAACTCTGTGGTACTCTAAATGACCAAAAACACTCAAAGGAGGCACCACTGTGCAGCCATACAGCACTGACCATCAATACTAACCCCTTGGAATTGTTCCATCCGGTTGTTCTGGCAGCTGGTTCTCATGCCTGCCATATTGGTTTTACCACAGACACTGAAATAAAAAAGATAAAGAAAAAAATATATGTTTTGCAAAACAAGTATATTTTTTATATTTTTATTATATTTTTGGTATCTGACAATATAACAGATATTGTATTGGGAAGACAGAAAGGAAATTGTAGTTTGGAGTGGCATAGGAAAAATACCGCAATGGAACATTATTTAGGGGGTTTGTTTTATAAAATTCACTTAGGGGTTTAAATGGCATGTTAACTTTGTTTGGCAGGTCAGTATGATTCTCATTATATTTCATTATATTTTTACTGCTTAAAATAAATATATATATATATATAATAATAATATAATATATATATAATTTGTTAGATATATATATATATATATATATATATATATATATATATAAAATACATAATACTTTTAATAATCTGGTTTTCTGAACCATAACTTTTTTTTATTTTTCTGTTTAGGGAACTGTGTGATGACTAAGTGTAGTTTCCCTTGGTACCAATTTGGGGTACATATTACTTTTTCATGACTTTTGCACAAGCGGATATATTAATTTTTGTTTGTTTTTTGTTTTTTACATCTGTGAATAATAGGAATAGTGGGGTTGAACTTTTAATATTTTATTTTTTTATATTTTGAAAACTTTTTTAACTTGCATTTTAGTCCCCCTAGTTTACTCAACCAGTCACTTATACTCTGTGCCACATTATGTATCGCAGAATAGCATACAAATACCACTCTCCTATTACACCCTGCCTAAGCACAGCCAAGCATATTTTCTGAGACATGGCTGATCTTCTGGGACACATATCTTTTTAAAGGGATTTTCAGAATTTTTGGAAACTTCAATCCTGGCCAGGACTGTGTTAAAGTAAAATAATGAGTCCTTACCAGCTCCCTTTAAGTGACACCATGTACATCAGTCACATGACTGTTAGCCAATCACTGACCTCAACGACCATGTGCTGCACATGTGAACATTGACTGCTTAAGCCAATGATTTGCTACACGGTCATGTGAGCGATGTACAAGACATCAATATTGAGTGGTGGAGCATGACTGGTGCGAAATGGTGCAGCAGGATAGTCAGTCACATTGGGTAAATTTGACACAATGATTTTAAATGTGAATTTCCATGGATTCTGTCATGTCAAACCCACGACCCTCACGTGTGCTCTAGTCGTCAGCCACGGCAGTTGCGACGAAAAATGTGGTTTATGACAAAATGCATTCCACT
The DNA here is from genome assembly GCA_025379985.1 of Phyllomedusa bahiana. Lineage (NCBI taxonomy): Eukaryota > Metazoa > Chordata > Amphibia > Anura > Hylidae > Phyllomedusa > Phyllomedusa bahiana. The sequence continues at coordinate 67,048 of JAODAL010017847.1, read as the reverse complement.
AGTGTACTATGTTAGCGCGCGAGAGCAGCGTGCAGGTACTAATTGATTTCTGGCCGACGCCTAGTCAGGAATCAAACCAGCACTTCACTATTAACCTGGTTTCTTGGCTGATCTGTTGAATGACAAGCTTTCTTCTCCATCGTCTAGTGTTCCATCCACCTATCACCTCCGTTCTGTTTTCTCCTTGTTCCCTATATAGGAGTTCTCTATTCTCTACCTACCATCCTTGCATGCTATAGAAGGTCTTTCAGTCTCTACTAGCCCTTCCTTTTCTGTGCCTCTTTCTGGTATTGACCCTGCTGTTCTACTTGACTATCCTCTCTCTATTTAATTTTGTACTGCGTCACACACCACCCGACCGGTAATTGTACAGGGCTGTCTTACCCCTCTTATTTTGTGTTCTGTCTTGATTGTCTGCACATGTGTCTGCACTTATATGTAGCTCCTAGTCCTCTGTTGGGCGCGACCTATTAAGGAGTCGGGCACCCCCAAAAAGGCAGGACAGTGATGGGACCAGTGTCAGGGCCTCACTCTGTTTGTGTCTATTCGTGTGCCCCTGACCAGTCTCTGACAGATTCCATGCAATCCGACTCCTATTCATTTGGATTTTCTACACCACAGATTTCAAATCGCTGCTGTGGAAAAAACACTGATTCATTTATTGAAGGGGATCCCTATTGGATCCTGCTTTGGTAGGACTGACACATTGAAATGGCACTAACCCACGTCCAAATCAGAGAAGATAATTGCTTTTGGACAGTAAAAATCCTCAGCAGAGATTCATGGTATCACCTTGGACTTTTACTGAGGATTCCATGTCATCTCATAATACAATGGTTGAGGAAGGACCATCGTATATCAAGAATATTGTTTCTTGAAGCCATTGTAACTTGAGGGACAACCAACTACAATGCAACAACACTTGAGAAACAATAAGGACAGTACAAGTCTAAAAGAACAAAAACAATGAGCATGTTATTCTATTGGAATAAGACTCTAGTTTGCAGTCATGTTCCAAGGATAAGTAGAACTTCATTTGCTTTTCTTATTATTTAGAAAATCAAAAAATCAAACAATTAAATCAGTAGAATACAGTAAACACTACAAAGATATGAATGGAAAAAATGGAGAGGAAGCACACACAAGGCTGGATAGCAGCAGTTCCTTTCATCTTTTCAGTATCGTAGCCTTCATACCTAACAGGAATACATCCTGAGCAACAAGGGGGGTTGATGTGGGTGTAGAGAATGAGGGTCTGAGAGCTGCCAAAAGGGATTTGATAGGTAGTTCTATAGTTCACAGTATGTCAGCCACATGGGAGGGAATAATATATCTGTAACGGCCACTGGAGTAGATGGTAACGACTGTTGGTGTGTGGATCCACTGGACCACCGTGGTATAAGCCATATCAAGGAGCAGAGTCTAAGAAGCCTCTGGATTGCACCAGAGCCCACTGCTGCGGCATGCTGCGGCAAGAGACCTCTGACGCGACTTGCTTGCAGTGGTGGCCGCGGTGTAGTGTGGTATTGTAGTGTGGACAGGCAGGAAGGTCAGGGATGGCAGCAAACGGAACGTGGTCCGAAGATGGAGGCAGAGGTTGGGGTACATAGTAAGTCAAGAACTGTACAAAATGCTTTTTCTAAGTCACAGGGCGCTGTAGATCCGGCAAGGAAACAGGGGAGATGGCCAGGAGATATAGGGTCAGGGCCAGCAATTCGCCAATTACCAGCACGCTGGCCCTTTAAACTTAACTGAGCCGGCAAAAAAATCACAGAAAGTTACACTGATGCAAATAGATATCTACAATATCTAGACCCTATCCGAGTCCCTATAAAACTCTCCAAAAAAGACAGGGTTATCGCCCGAAAGGGACGACCCTGTATCCAGGAAGACTGACCTTATTAGGCCCTAAATATACCCTGTACCAGACAAAAATGTCAAAAACCTCCACCAAAAAAGGCTTTTTTGGAGGGTTTTATAGAGACTCGGATAGTGTTAGTATCCCTCCTCCCCCTTCTTTTCTTCCTTGTCTTGGAACCAAAAAATAGTGAATACGTATGGACTGGAGGCCAAACATTTGACCCAGATGAGACAACTTATCGTGAGTGATTATGACAATATATGGGGTTTCTTGATGGCCTACCCTGCTTTGGTATCTGGCCAATTTTTTATGAAATTGGTATGTAAAACTGGGCTTAGGGAGAAATATTTTTTAACTGTGGAATAAAAGTTATATTTGAAAATGGATTTTTGTACCCTCAGTTAGTGATGAATTAACTGAGCCGGCACACACATGCCCTAGGGAGTGGGAACGTGCATACCAGCTGACAGAGGAGAGCAGGAAAGCAGACGCGTGGAAAGGTGAGTCACAGCCAGCAGTACGAGCGCACTTGCAGCCCAAAATGCGGACTGTGGTGCCAGGCGTCCTTCCTGTCAGTTTATGAGTAGAGGGGATATGAGTGTGCCCGTGGCCCGACATGCAGGCTACGGGACAGCTAATAACCATCTCTACACAGCAATACAAGCTCTAGACTGGTGGACAGTCTGGAACAAAAAATTGCCTGAGTGCTGCTTTAATGAACAAATTGTATATGGTCTAGAAGACCCAACAAAGGGGCTGTAGTAGACCTACATGTGCCAGTTGAGGAGGGATTGCGATAAAAATAAGGGTAAGGCAGAAGCAAAGAGAAGGAAGAAAATTTAGAAAAACAGTTTAAAATGAACCTGTAAGCTGTCTCATGCTACCCTTTCTGTTAGCACGATATGATAGAGGGAGAGAAGCTGGGCCTGTGATATGTAGGGTTACATAAAGAGGAGAAAGTGAGCTCTATGATATATAGGGTTAATGATAGAGGAAAGAAGCTGACTCTGTGATATATAGGGTTATTTGTAGGGAGGAAGCGAGCTTGGATAATTGGTTATAGAGAGAGCGAGAAGCTGAGCTCGTATATATGGGGATATATAAGAGGAGGAGTGAGCTTTGTTATATATAGGGTTATTGATACAGGAGAGAAGCCGAGCTCTATGATATTAGGGTTATATGAAGATAATAGAAGGGAGCTCTTTGATATATAAGTTTTATGTTTGGAAGAAAAGCTGACTCTGTGATATGTAGGGTTATACGAAAGGGGGAAGAAGGAGCTCGTAAATTTATAAAGCAGGATGTGATAAAGGAGAGAAGTTGGCTCTGTGATTATAAGAGCATTTTACGGATGGGTAGTGGATCCAGGGGACCCCCACAAGCGTGATGTAAGCCACCCAGGGGACGGAGTTAAGTAGGCCCGGTTTTCCCAGACCCGCCCCCAAAGCGGGATGGACTTGCGGGGCGGATTGCTACCAGGTCGCTCCCGACTGATTGTTGCGGTGGCAGCCGAGGGTTGCTGGACAAAATCGTGAAGAGGCCGAGTCGGGGACAGGCAGAAGGTCAGGACAGGGGGCAAAGGTTGGGGTCAAGGGACAGGGCAGAAGGTCGGTACACAGTAAACGGAAAAGACACTTAGGAACGCTTCCCCCCAGGCCAAGGCACTATGATTCGGCAAAGGTGCTGGGGAAAGGCAGGGTAAAATAGGGACGTGCCCGGGAAAAACCAATCACCGGCGCACTGTCCCTTAAATTTCCCGGCGTGCCCGGGGCGCGGACTAGAGGGCGCGCGTGCACCCCGGCCGGGAAAACAGGAGCGCCCGCCAGGGGCGGGACCAGGAGCGGGACGGGGAAGTGTTCCCGTGCACGCCGGGGTGTCCGCGGCCCCGGGATCGGGCCCCGGCACCCGGCCGCAGCGGAGGTGCTGCGGCGGTTTCGGGTGTGCCTCGACCCGACACGAGGGGCGCGGGACACCCGTAAAAAAGCGATGTGATAGAGGAAGAAAACTGAGCTCTGTGATATAAAGAGCAGGATGTGATAGGGAGGAAGCTAGTCTGTGATATATAAGAACAGGGTGTGATAGAGGGAAGCTGGCTCTGGATATATAAGAGCAGGATTTGATAGAGGAGAGAAGCTGGGAAACTCTGTGCTATGGGGTTATAGATGAGGGGGGAAAGTGAGCTTTGTTTAAGGGGTTTAAATTTGCCTGCTAGTGGGTGTATTTGTAGTAAAAACGCGTGTTTTTCCCCCCATAAACCTAAATTTTTTTGGGCATTTCTGGGGACATTTAATATCCAGGGGTTTAAATTTAAACCTGTTGTTTTGTGGTTTTATAGGGGTAAAAAAAAGCGTGTTTTTCACCCCCATACATGACAAAAATTTTCTGTCTATTCTGGGAGCGCTTTTTTTATCCAAAGGTAATTAAGCCTGTTGTTAGTTGGTATATTTGTAGTAAAATACAGCGTGTTTTTTTACCCCCTTTTACGACTTTAAATTTTTTTCTGGTCATTTCTGGATGCATTTAATTCCAAGGTTAATTAAGCCTGTTAGTGATTTTTTTGGAGTAAAAATACCGTTTTTTTCACCCCCTTACGAAAACTTTTTTTGGTTATTTCTGGAGTGCATTTAATATTAAGGGTTAAAAAAGCCCGTTTTTGTGGGTGATTTGGGTGAAATCAGCGTGTTTTTCACCCCATTTTACGCTAAATTTCTTTGGTCTTTTCGGAGTTTAAATTTTTTATCCAAAGGTTAATTTAACCTGTTAGGATTTTTTTATGGAGAAAATACGCGTGGGTTTTTACCCCAATACGAAATACATTTCTTTTGGTTTATTTCTGGGGCGCTTTATACTAAGGGTTAATTAAGCCTGTTGTTGTGGGGGGGATTTGGAGTGAAATAAGGGTGTACGTTTTATTTTCCCCATTTTGCCTCAAAATTTTATCTTTTTTTTCTGTAGGCTATTTCATATCTAAAGGTTAATTTATCCTCTTGTTTTTTTGGTTAATTTGGAGTGAAATACAGGGTGGGGTGTATTTCTGCACATACTTTGCCTGAAGTCCATCAAAGTCAGACACGGGGGGGTATTTTAATCTGTGGCCAAGAGTTAATTTATTCACTTTTGTGGATAATTCTGTGTCAAATCCAGTGTGTGTGTATTTCAGCCCTACATACATCTCAAACCCAGTCTTTGGATATTGCAAATTTGTGGCAAAAAAGTTAATTTTTTTTTTATTGTGGTGATTCTGTTAAATGCTGATACATGTAGAGCCCCCTCCCCAAAAGAGTGGAGAGGGTGTCATCAGTAATTTTGCATTGATGCCAATCATTTTGCCATTCGTTTGATCTTTCAGTGTCTGCTTTCAGTTGGTCAATAATCCATCATTGCTAAAGCCAAAAAGAAACAGGAGTTCAACCCAAAAATAAGTAAATTAGAATATTTGCAAGTGTTCTGTGTTTTGTATGCACTCCACAGATTAAAAGAAGGGGAAAACCAAACATAGTGGCAATGTCATAGAGTAGTGGAGGGTGGAAACAGCATTAGAAAACCACAGAGTGGTCGGCTGAGAGAGTGCTCGGTTGGCCGCAGCATGAGGAGACTTGAGTGGTGAAGTGGCAGCAGCATCAGAAGGCTACATAATGGCACAGTGAAGAGTGGGGAGGTGGGTGGCAATACCAGTCCCTGGTAAAGATGGTGGGTGGTAGAAGGAGCAGCTGAATTTACTACAATTTTTTATCACAACAGAGGATTTTGACCTATATCACTGCAAAATTAAACCCCTTTTTAAAACATAACTTTTACTAGATTATCTAAAATTATACTTAATTTTATAATCAACCACAACACACCTAAATGATACAGCATCTAAATATCACCCATCAGTGGAGTAATCGCCCTGATAAAGGGCGGCCCCCTTTTTAAATTTGACAGATGATTTTCACTGTATATGTGTATTAACAATTCTTTAATCACAGCTATCCCAACGCTTTCCCCATTCAATTTTGGGTTCATCAGGGTTTAAACAAACTCCTTTCGCTGTGGAATAAGAATACCTATATACAACGCAAGTACAATCTATCTATGATGGATATGTCACCTCTATGGGTTAGATAGAAAAAATGATACTTAACTTAGAAGCTGCCAGGTATAAAGTGATAATCCTCGCAGCCCAGTTGGTATGCTGGCACCCAGGATAGGAGGGATACAGAATGATATGTTTTCTGCCCCCTAAAATGCTTACTTGGCCCTTTAGAGTATAACAATAAATCCCCTAGCATTTCGGTTTTGTGTGTATGTTTTTTAATGCTTGTTGCCGGTTCTACTTAACATGTGCGCATATCTCGCTGCCTTTACTCAGTTTGGCGTTCCGGAAGTTGTACTGCGCATGACCGGAAACTGGATAGAATGTCATTTCCGATTTCCTTCGGCAAAAGCAACGCTATGCTAATACCAGAACCCCACACTGCCGCGGCGCAGTCCGGCGTCCCAAAGAAAGGTTCTGCGCACGTCCAGGGAATAGACGCCCGGCTAAAGCGCACAACATAAAAGGGGCACTACCATCGGCGCCGCACACATTACCCCCCCGCTCTCATTGAGAAAAGACAACACCGGTCACCTCCGGCAAGCGTTACCGGAGACCCAACCAAAAAACTTAGCGGCAGCCGAGTCAGTTCCATGCCAAAATAAAACCGCACATTCAACTATCCGCCCCGACGCCAATAGCTGCTAAGCAGCCCCAATTTTTCTTAAAAGGGGTCGACTGTGTAAACGGATATCTAGAGGGTAATGTGAACAATTAATTCAGGGCCAAATAATTCGGGGTACAAAAATTCATTGTCTTAAGCTGACAGAAATTATCAGACTATTAAGTAATCAATGAATATAATGAAAAAAAATGTAATGATATAATAATGATACATACAAACAGTCACTTTGAGAAATCAATATTAGACCTCTGTGGAAAGTACGAACAAAACAGAGCAGAATAAACAGACCCAGTATGAGTCCTACTCAATAAAACATCCAAATTGCAAAGTCTCATTAAGGCCCTTGGATAAACTGATTCCATACGGTAGATCCACGGGGCCTCTTTGCACAGAATTCGTCTATCCCATTCCCTCCTCTTGGAGACGGCCCTCACTACCTCCATGATCAAAAACGCGGGAGATTCCCATTCTCCATTATGATTTTCCCCAAAATATGTCGAGGCTACTGGCGTGTCCTTCTATTCGTATGTCCCCCAGATGTTCTTCCCCACCCTTCTTTTAAATTGTCCTCTTTGTTTTTCCAATATAATTCAGGGGCAGGGACATATGCAAAATTAGACTACTCCTTCTGTTCTGCAATTGGCAAAATCAACGGATGAAGAATTGTTTACCATTTGAGGCGCTTGTAAAGGATTTAGTATGTTGTAAGTATGGGCAGCCCACACACCTCTGCCCCCCATTTAAACATGCCTATCGGTTTCCTTTCAAGCCAAGTTCCTTGAGGGGGTATTGGTGAAATAATGACTGGGGATCAGTCTATCTTTAATGGATCTCCCCCTTCGATAAGTAATCAAAGGGGGTTTAGCAGGGAGATATCCCTCCAAATCCTTGTCCAAAAACAGTATTCCCCAATATTTTTTGAGGATATAAAACAATTTCTAGATTTCTGTCATCAAAAGAAAGCGATGACACGTGCTTTGTTTTTTATCTTTATCCCCTGAGATTTACCCTGTAATAATGTCGTTCTATTACGTTTTTAAAGCATGCCTTGGGGCTGTTTCCCCAAAACTCCTGAGGGATATCCTCGACTAAGAAATCTATCTCTCAATATCCCTGACTGCCTCTTGAAGTCCTTATCTCTGGAGCAGTTTCTTTTAACTCTCAGGAATTGACCCTTTGGTATTCCTCTCTTACAGGGTAATGGATGATAATTTTCCCCAATGTAGCAAGCTTTTTAGTTGCTGTGGGTTCCTATACATATCAGTATGGATGTTGCCATCTCGATCTTTAATGATAAGAACATCTAAGAAGGGTAAACAATTCTCTTGCACTTCAAATGTGAAGTGCATACCTATCTCATTTTTATTGAGCTGTGAAACAAACTCCTCAAAGTCACGCCTTGCACCTTCCCAGAGGATAAAGATGTCATCGATGTACCTCCCCCAGAATAAAATCTGGGGGGGCCACTGATCATCTCCAGGCTGGGACACAAAGGTGGCCTCCCACCAGCCCAGGAACAAATTTGCATAAGTGGGGGCGCAGGAGCTCCCCATTGCGGTGCCCCTGAGCTGGTGGAAGGTCTTGTTACAGAAGACAAAATAATTGTGCCTCAACACAAAGTCCAGTAGTCTGATGACAAAGGCATTATGAGCCTGGAACTCTATACTTCTTGTAGACAAAAAATATTCAACTGCTTGAATGCCAATTTCATGTGGGATATTGCTATATAAACTTTCCACATCTATAGAACCCAAAAATACTTCATTATTGACTGTAATCCCTGCCAGTCTACGCAGTAAATCAGAAGTGTCTCTTATGTAAGATGGCAATGTGGTTACGAATTCCTGTAAGATGTTATCTATATAGATCCCCACATTTTGCGTAATTGATCCTACGCCTGAGACTATTGGTCTGCCTTTTAGTGGGGTGCAGCCCTTATGAATCTTCGGGATCGAATAAAATGTAGGTATTTGAGGATTAGATGGCATCATGAATTTAAATTCCGTGTGTGTTATTAGCCCCATCTCTAAACCTTCCACAAGCAACTTCTCCAGTTGCATAGTAAAGTTTGTTGTCGGATCTGTGGGTAGAATATCATAATGTCTTCTGTCCCTAAGGAGATCGCTGCACATCTGTTTATACATGTCATGGTTTAATATAACTATATTTCCCCCCTTATCAGAGGGTTTAATAATTATAGATTTATCCCGTTCCAGTGCTGACAGTGCTCTTAGTTCCTCTGTACTGAGATTATTATGGAAAGGTAACCTCTGTTCGCTAAGGTTACGGAGTTCTTTAGAGACTATTTGCAAAAAAAGGTCAATTTCACGTGTATCTAACTGACTCGGGGGCATTCTCCTACTTTTAAGCTTCAATTGTGTTTGACCCTCTATTATTTCCTCTTCCTCCATGAGGGACACTAAAGTATGGATACCCTCTAAATCCTGTGCTGTAACACCCAATTGCTGGCATTCAATTGGTCTTTAATTTTGAAAAAACTTATGCCACTTGAGCTTACGCACGAACAGGTGTAGATCTTTAGTCCATGAAAAATCACTAAACTTAGTGGTGGGCACAAAAGTCAGACCCTTCTGTAAAATCTGTAATTCACCGTTATTCAAATGCCTATCTGTAAGATTAATTATCTGATGTTGATCTGATTTTGTTATTTCTGGCGGTGTCTCAGGCCGGATGCGGGGCCTCTCCAGCCCTCTAAAAAAGGAGGTGTGTTGGAATTGCCAGAGGATGAGGAGGCATAGTAATCCATATGCACTCCCCTTCCTCCTGAATTCTGGCGAGGACCCCATTTTCTAGCTCTAGAACCTCTTGTTCTCCCCCTGGATCTAACAGATGTTTGTGAATTAGTATCCGAGGATTCTGCGTCAGATGATAGTAGTTCCCTAGGGGTAATAGGTTTGGTTTTGAGAAAATTAAACGCTTTACCTTCCTTGAATTCTTGGAGGTCCCTCAGATATTGTTTGCGTTTCCGTGCCTTCAATCCTGTCTGATATTTCTCTATAGAATTTTGTAAACTTTGTTCTCTCCTACTAAAGTCTGGATCCCCTCTGAGTTTTGATGCCTGTTCTATCAAGTTGTTTAGAGTTGTAGAGGTACTTTCTAATGTTTTATTTTCCTCTTTAAGTAGAATTTTCATAAGTCGTACCGAACTATCTATGAGTTCTGTCTCCCACTCTACCAACAGGGATTCAGACTGTGATCTTATAGCAGGTGTTATATAAATTCTAAGTCCACTAGGTATAATGCGTGATTCAATGTAATGTTCTAGTGTTTGTGCCTCCCACCAAGATTTAATATTAGCTCGATAAGCTGTATATAGTTGTTTGAATACCACTCTTAGGTCAGAAAGATCACTCTGGTCAGACTCCAACTCAACGTCTGAAAACACCGCTCTTGCCTCAGTTCGCCATTTCTCTTTATCCACAGGGCCACTTAAAAAACTGGCCATAATATTGAATTTACTACAATTTTTTATCACAACAGAGGATTTTGACCTATATCACTGCAAAATTATAATCCCTGTTAAAACATAACTTTTACTAAATTATCTAAAATTATACTTACTAGACCCCTATAATCAACCACAACACACCTAAATGATACAGCATACTAAATATCATCCATCAGTGGAGTAATCGCCCTGATAAAGGGCGGCTTTCCCCTTTAATGACAGATGATATCACTGTAAAATGTGTAATACAATTCTTTAATCACAGCTATCCCAACGCGTTTCCCCCATTCAATTTTGGGTTCATCAGGGGATTCAAACAAACTCCTTTCGCTGTGGAATAAGAATACGCTATATACAACGCAAGTACAATCTATCTATGACGGATATGTCACCTCTATGGGTTAGATAGAAAAAATGATACTTAACTTAGAAGCTGCCAGGTATAAAGTGATAATCCTCGCAGCCCAGTTGGTATGCTGGCACCCAGGATAGGAGGGATACAGAATGATTTGTTTCTGCCTCCCTTAAATGCCTTACTTGGCCCTTTAGATGTATAACAATAAATCCCCTAGCATTTCGGTATTGGTGTATGTTGTTTTATGCTTGTTGCCGGGTTCTACTTAACATGTGCGCATATCTCGCTGCCTTTACTCAGTTTGGCGTTCCGGAAGTTGTACTGCGCAGGACCGGAAACTGGATAGAATGTCATTTCCATTTCTTGGGAAAAGGCAACGCTAATGCTAATTTCCAGAACCACTCCTTGCCGCAGCGGCAGTCCGGCGTCCCAAAGAAAGGTTCTGCGCACGGTCCAGGGAATAGACGCCCGGCTAAAATGCACAACATTAAAGGGGGCAAAAATACCATCGGCGCCGCACACATTACCCCGCTCTCATTGAGAAAAGACAACACCGGTCACCTCCGGCAAGCGTTACCGGAGACCCAACCAAACACTTAGCGGCAGCCGAGTCAGTCTCCATGCCAAAAATAAAAACCGCACACTCAACTATCCGCCCCGACCGCCAATAGCTGCTAAGCAGCCCCAGATTTCATTTAAAGTGGTCGACTGTGTAAACGTATCTAGAGGGTAAATGTGAACAATTAATTCAGGGCCAAATAAATTCGGGGTACAAAAATTCATTGTCTTAAAGCTGACAGAAATTATCAGACTATAAGTAATCAATGAATATAATGAAAAAAATGTAATGATATAATAATGATACATACAATACAGTCAGCTTTGAGAAATCGATATTAGACCTCTGTGGAAAGTACGAACAAAACAGAGCAGAATAAACAGACCCAAGTATAGTCCTACTCAATAAAACATCCAAAATTTCAAAGTCTCATTAAGGCCCTTTGGATAAACTGATTCCATACGGTAGATCCACTGGCCTCTTTGCACAGAATTCGTCTATCCCATTCTCCTCCTCTTGGAGACGGTCTCCACTACCACCATGATCCAAAAAACGGGAGAGATTCACATTCTCCATTATGATTTCCCAAAATGTCGAGCTACTGGCGTTGTCTCTTCTATTACGTTTTGTCCCCAGTTTTCCTCCCACCTTCTTTTAAATGTCCCTATTTTTTTTCCAATTTTAATTCATGGGCAGGGACATATGCACATGTAGACTTTCTCCTTCTGTTCTGCAATTGGCAAAATCAGGATGAAGAATTTGTTTCTTCATCCTGATTTTGCCAATGCAGAACAGAAGGAGTAGTCCTACATGTGCATATGTCCCTGCCCACTGAATTATATTGGAAAAAAAGAGGACATTTAAAAGAAGGGTGGGAGAACATCTGGGGGACATACGTAATAGAAGAGACACGCCAGTAGCTCGACATATTTGGGAACATCATAATGGAGAATGTGAATCTCTGCGTTTTTTGATCATGGAGGTAGTGAGACCGTCTCCAGAGGAGGAGAATGGGATAGACAATTCTGTTTCAAAGAGGCCCAGTGATCTACCGTTATGGAAATCAGTTTATCCAAAGGGCATTAATGAGACTTTGCAATTTGGATGTTTTATTGAGTAGGACTCATACTTGGGTCTGTTTATTCTGCTCTGTTTTGTTCGTACTTTCCACAGAGGTCTAATATCGATTTTTCAAAGCTGACTGTATTGTATGTATCATTATTATATCATTACATTTTTTTCATTATATTCATTGATTACGTCTGGTCTGATAATTTCTGTCAGCTTAAGACAATGAATTTTTGTACCCCGAATTTATTTGGCCCTGAATTAATTGTTCACATTACCCTCTAGATATCCGTTTACACAGTCGACCACTTTAAGAAATCTGGGGCTGCTTAGCAGCTATTGGCGGTCGGGGCGGATAGTTGAGTGTGCGGTTTTTATTTTTGGCATGGAGACTGACTCGGCTGCCGCTAAGTGTTTGGTTGGGTCTCCGGTGATGCTTGCCGGAGGTGACCGGTGTTGTCTTTTCTCAATGAGAGCGGGGTAATGTGTGCGGCGCCGATGGTAGTGCCCCTTTTATGTTGTGCGCTTTAGCCGGGCGTCTATTCCCTGGACGTGCGCAGAACCTTTCTTTGGGACGCCGGACTGCGGGCCCGGCAGGTGGGGTTCGTGATTAGCATAGCGTTGCTTTTGCCGAAGGAAATCGGAAATGACATTCTATCCAGTTTCCGGTCATGCGCAGTACAACTTCCGGAACGCCAAACTGAGTAAAAGCAGCGAGATATGCGCACATGTTAAGTAGAACCCGGCAACAAGCATAAAACAACATACACCAATACCGAAATGCTAGGGGATTTATTGTTATACATCTAAAGGGCCAAGTAAGGCATTTAAGGGAGGCAGAAACAAATCATTCTGTATCCCTCCTATCCTGGGTGCCAGCATACCAACTGGGCTGCGAGGATTATCACTTTATACCTGGCAGCTTCTAAGTTAAGTATCATTTTTTCTATCTAACCCATAGAGGTGACATATCCGTCATAGATAGATTGTACTTGCGTTGTATATAGCGTATTCTTATTTCCCCAGCGAAAAGGGGTTTGTTGAATCCCCTGATGAACCCAAAATTGAATGGGGGAAACGCTTGGGATAGCTGTATTAAAGAATTGTAATACACATATACAGTGATATCTCTGTCATTTAAAGCGGAGCCGCCCTTTATCAGGGCGATTACTCCACTGATGGATGATATTTAGTATGCTGTATCATTTAGGTTTTGGGTTTTTGGTTGATTATAGGGGTCTAGTAAGTATAATTTTAGATAATTTAGTAAAAGTTATGTTTTAACAGGGATTATAATTTTGCAGTGATATAGAAGGAGCAGCTGGCAGCAGATGTGTGGAATCAGGTGGGTGGCAGGATCAGAATAATAGCTGAGGCAGGTAGCCAAAAGAATCTGCTCCAGGTGCTGCTGCTGGTGGGTACCTAAATCACTAGGAGGTGAAGAAAGCTGCTCATTGACAACTCCAGACTCAGGTTGCTGCTGATGGAGCTGGTACTGCTTGTAACCCCCCGTCCCTCACAGCAGCTGTGTCAGTGGTACATGAGCGTTGATGAACCCACCCGGTCAGACCTGCTATATAGAGAATGGACCATGGCACAGATAGGCAGCGGCCAGCTGACTACATTGGATGTCTCTATAGTAATTGAGTTTGTCCTCCGTCTTGGCAGGTGAAAATATGCCCCCATTTGGGACCGGTAACGAGGGTCCAAGAGGGTGGAGAGCCAGATGTCATCCCTCTGCCGGATGGTGACAATTCAGCTATCACTAGCCAGGCAAATAAGCATGCTGCGGGCCATCTGCACAAGTGACTCCGAGGGGCTCCCTGCCTTCATCTCCACTGCACATTTCCACAGTGTGTCTGTGTCATCTTCCTCGTCTTCCTCTGGTTGATCCTGCTCCTCTCCTGTCACCTGAATTAAAAAACTACTCATGTCACCAGACACTGCTTGTGCTCCAATGTCTTCCTCCTCCAGTTCAGCCTCCACTGGACTCATGTGGCTGTGAGATGTAGTCGCCACGTCTCCAGTCCCCTGACCAGACAGATTTTGCAGCATCTGTTCCAGGACATGAAGCAGTGGAATGACGTTATTCATCCCATAGTCCTGGCGACTGACAAATAACATGTCCTCCTCAAAGGACCTGAGCAAATGGCAGGTGACATGGATGAGCTGCCACTGGCTGACATCAAAATTACACAGGGGAATACTCCTGTCCACTTTGATCATCAAAAAATCGTTAATGGCCTTTCTCTGTTCATCAATTTCCCATGTTCATCAATTTCCCTCTGTTCATCAATTTCCCTCATTAATATATTTATTCCTGTTCATCAATTTTCCCCTGTTAATATATTTATTCCTTTTCATCAATTTCCTCCTGTTCATCAATTTCTTTTTTTCTCTGTGACCTGATAAGTCATACATAAATTACACCATCACACTGCTACCAAACAAATCCCAATATACCAAGACCAACATTACCAATAACGCTACTACATAAGGACCCGATTAAACCACCAGAACATGACAGCAAATTACCACCACTTAGTGACTGAATAATATCCCTATGCTATTACTTAATAGAGATTAGTATACAAAGACCAATATTACCACCATATAGTGGTATATACCAGTATACACAGGTGCCCTACAGACTGTGTATTACCTCCATACAGTGACCATATAGTGGTATATACCAGTGTACACAGACTCTGCTGACATATAAGCGATTACCGTGCAGTTACATTTTGTGACTCACAGGTGACGTTTCTCTGAGTCGTTCACTTTGCAGCGGTAGCAGCTGCTACAGAGCCCCTTTGACACATAAGAAGACACCGGTATTGGAAATGACACATGGTAACTGGCAGGAGCCCCCTATCACTTTTTGCACCAGGGCCCAAGAACATGTCATATATGTGGTGGCAGCAAGAACATCCCAACGGGGAACATGGAGGTTCAGCTGGCAGGGCCATAGTTATAGGGGGTTCTGTGGTAGCCAGGGCTGCTGTCAGTCAACTATTAACTGTTTCAGGGCCCCATGCAGCTAAATCAAATGGGGCCCGCACCCATTACTAGTTCCTATTTTTAACATATCACTGGGCCCCGTTTTGATTAGGGCCCCTGACAGGAGTACTGCCCTATTGGCACCCCTGGCATCCCTTTTACAGTAGCCTCACCAGCAAAAATGACCTTGTCGACAAAAATTTGATGATGCTGTCATGCTGACAGTCGAACCGAAGCAGTGTGTGAATGCCGGAAGTGTGAGCTAAGACCTCGAGCCTTTCTCAGGAGACAGTCAAGACCTGGGTAGCTCTTGAGAAATTTCTGCCTATACGAGAGCGCTTCCCCCTCCATATAAAATTCGAAAAAGCCTTATGTAGCACCATCACATCCTTACGCTTAAGCAACAATGGAATATTTTGCAAATGCTATTGTGACATTATGCCATAACCTCATCGGGAATGGGCTCAAGGAGCTCAGGTTCCTTTCCATGAGTGTGGACAAAGTGAGCTTCTCTTGGTTCAGCTGGCTGACACTTCAGTTCCACCCAGCTGCCCTTCTCCTTGGCTTCCTTTTTCTTCCTCTTGTTTTTCTTGATGGGCTGGAGGAAACTATCTCTGCTCTTGAAGTGGCAAATGTGCTCAACATGGACGTTGATTCTTTTGGCAAGGATTTTACCCTTGATCTGCTTGTTCACAATTATACCCACAGCATGTTGTGTAACATTGTAGACCCTACCCATCTTGCCATGATAGCATTTATGTGATATGCCTTTTTGTATGGTGCCTATACCCTTAATGTACACAATGTCGCCCTTTTTGTAAATGCGCACGTATGTTGACAAAGGCACAACTCCATGTTTATGGAAGGGTCTGGAGAATATATACTAGGTTCCAAGAATTTTGCCTCTTGTGTTCGTCATTTTCACACCTTAAAGATGGCAAGTCCAGCGGAAAGAGAGGGACCAGCTTCCTTCTCCTCCTCTGAGGCATCAGCGATTGGGCGTCACAGCAGACAAAATTATCCTCTTTGGCCTCTTGATCTTTCGAAATGCCTTCTGATCACAACCGCATTGTGTCATCAAAGAGCTCTTCAGATTATCTAGTGTGGTCTGTTTATTGGGTGATGTTTGGTCCGTGTTTGCTTCAGTTTGGACTGGTGATGACTATATTTGTGGCTGTGATTGAGAGGAAGAAGAGGTAAAACCACTGGATGCAGGGTGTGTTAACCACTGAATAACAGATTGGCGCCGCTCCTCAGAAATGAGACGCACAGGGAACTGACCAAATGATGACAGGCCTGACAATGTGCTCGCTTGTGTGTTGTCCGGAACACTGGAAGGAGTGCCTTGTCTCATACCTCTAGCTCTACTTCCTACACCCCTCCTTGCTCGCTTACCACCACTAGTTCGCTCCATGTTCTTCAATAAGAGACTGTGAACAAATCTTGACCTTTTTAATATTTATATTTTTGAACTGGACTCCAACGAAAGTAAATCATAGGTGTTCTAAAATCCCTATAATTTCCAACTATCAACTAGGAATAGAAATAGATTATTTTCAATGGAATATCTGTGAAATGGGGTTTTATGGAAGAACCCTGACAGCAAATCAACAGTGTTCTTTAATACCTATACTTTGCAACTGGCAAATAGGATTATAAACAGAATTTTTTCTACGGAATATCTGTGAAATGGGGTCTTACGGAAGAACCATGACAGCAAGACAGCACATCAAAAGTGTTCTTAAATGCCTATAATTTGAAACTGACAAATAGGAGTAGAAAGAGAATTTTTTCTATGGAATATATGTGAAATGGTGTCTTACGGAAGAACCATGACAGCAAGACAGCACATCAAAAGTGTTCTTAAATGTCTATACTTTGCAACTGACAAATAGGAGTAGAAATAGATTTCTTTCTATGGAATATCTGTGAACGGTGTCTTATGGAAGAACCCTGTCTGGAAAAGTGTGACACAGAAGTATTCTTGAATCCTAAAAGTTTACTGATACCAAACAGCATTACAAATAGATTTCTTTCTATGGAATATTTGTTAATGCTGTCTTGTGGAAGAACCCTGGAAGCAACACTGCAACACTTGTATTTCTTTCTATGGCAGATTTCCAGATCGTGACTTCTGCAGTGGCTGGACCCACAAAACAGGAGAAATTAACTTTTGGGCTAAAATGCAGCCAACTATACAAAACTATACACTACGCAAAAGCTATACAAAACTCCCTAACTCTCTAACTACTGATGTGTATGATTCCCTTAGCTAGTTGTCTCCCCCCCCAATTAATCTAACTAGCAGCTTTTCCTGTGTAAAATTGCTAGAAAATGGTGTTTCTGCCTGCTGGCAAACAAGCACACAGAGGCAGCAGTGTGTTCACTACAGAGAGTAAGGTGGAAATGGCGTTCAACAGGAAATACAGTGACATACACATAAGATGGTCATGTGATTTTAGCAGCCAATGAGATCCCTACACCCTCAGTGGTGACGTTTTTGACCCCCCTCTGTGCTCTGCACTGATTGGCTGGCCGCCAAAACTGAAGGAAGCAGCTGAAAATTGCGGCAAACACATGCTCCAAACTCGAATTTTACTGAACTTGCGGCAAGAAATTTGATTCGGCTCGGGTTCGGAAAAAACTTAAAATTCGTGCCGAACTAACCTTTTTCCGAACGGTTCGGCTCAACACTAGTGACGATATCCAGTGAATGCAATATTTGAGGACAGCACTCTAAAGTATTCCTGATAATTTGTTAATTAAGGCCACATGCACACTAACATAATTCAGATGATGGGACCAAGCTGAGCTCTTTTCAATGGCCCCACAGTTGCCTTACGTTCTGTCTCCATTGGAAGTTTCCCCTTGCTTGTACTGATCCTCTGTAGGCAAGACTTTCTGTGTTGATTGATGTGCATGATCCAGGCATTGCAGGAATAATATGGAATAGAGTTATTCATGTAAAAAGCAGAGAATCCTGGAAAAAATAGACTTCAAAGCCTTGTTGAATGTGCAGCCATAAAGAGCTAACAAGGACAGAGACAGGGGTTTAGCCAATGGATATATACAGTGCTCATTATGTACCATAATTATAAAGCTACAGATAATCACAGACTTGTACTATTAAAGGCTAGGTTCACATCTGCGTCAGAAGTTCGTTTCAGAACTTCCCTTGCAGAGGTGAAAACGGAAGCCATGGGATCCGTTTCACAACAGACACCCACGGCACCCAAAGGACCCTAGCGATTACAACGGGTCCGTCAGGTTAACGCTGTGGTATTCACCGTGTAGACTGACACATTTCTCAGCTTTCTGCGCTATTTTTTCCATCATTCCTGACGGAACATGCAAAGAAACCTACAACGCATCTGTGAACCAAGCCTAATAACTACATATGTAACACTTATTTAAGCCACGATACAAATTTTGTGTAATTTATTTTGTGTACTGTGCTTTTTTTCAGGGTGGGGGAGGAGGGATTTATGTTAGAGTGTGCATTGAACTGCAGTACATAAAAAGACGAGTAGTTTTGCACCATATACTTTGCTCTGATCCTCTTTTGTAATCCAGATGTGCATGTATAATTCTAAAGGCTCCAGAGCTGAAATTTCATAGTTGTTTGAAAGTCTGTAAAGTGTTTATTCTGGTTATTTGCATTCTGGGAAGTGCCATCTTTATACCAGACTCTATACAGAAGACTCATGTAGAAAGAACTGTCCCCATGTATTATAAAAGCTGAACCAAAAGCTGAAATGTCTCAAAATAAACTTAACGGTTTCCATTAACAACCAGCAGAACTGTGAATACAGCTCTGGGCTATAATGCAGAATGTAACTTACAATCAGTGCGAAATAAGTAACACAATTCAATTTTATAATTAATTTCAAAATCTTTATATTTAACAGATTATTTGTCTTTACAGTAGCTGTGAAATGTGGTTTAAAGGTGAACATAACCTTTAAAGATAATGTCATCAGAATATTACCTAATTAATTCATGTTTTTCTATGTTCAACATATATAATTTAAATAGAAATGGACCTAGCTGTATATAAGATATAGAAAATTAAGAAAAAATACACAAAAAATGATTTTAAAAAATATATATATTAATTATATTTTTTAAAATAATTTTTGGTGTTGTTTTTCTTAATCTTCCATATCACATACAGTTAGGTCCGTATATATTTGGACACTGACACAATTTTTTTTTTTTTTACTGTTTACTGAAATATATTCAAGTTATAGTTATATAATGGACATGGACATAAAGTCCTGATTTTCAGGAGGGTTTAGGAGTTTCAGCTCTTCAACATGAGCCGCCCTGTTTTTAAAGGGACCAAAGCTAATTGGACAATTGACTCAAAGACTGTTTCATGGGCAGGTGTGGGCAATTACCTTGTTATGTCAATTTCAATTAAGCAGAAGGCCTAGAACTGATTTGAGGTGTGGTGCTTGCATTTGGAAAATTTTGCTGTGAAGAAAACATGCGGTCAAAAGAGCCCTCAATGTGGGTGAAACAAGCCATCCTCAAGCTGCGAAAACAGAAAAGAGCCACCCGAGAATAGTTACAATATTAGGAGTGGCAAAATCTACAGTCTGGTACATCCTGAGAAAGAGAGAAAGCACTGGTGAACTTATCAATGCAAAAAGACCTGGACGCCCACGTAAGACAACAGTGATGGATGATCGCAGTATAATTTCCATGGTGAAGAGAAACCCCTTCACAACAGCCAACCAAGTGAACAACACTCCCCAGGATGTCTGCGTAACAATATCCATATCTACCATAAAGAGAAGACTGCATGAAAGTAAATACATGGTGCAAGACACTCATAAGCCCCAAAAATAAAAGGCTAGATTGGACTGCTAAATTAAACATTTAAAACAGCCAGCACAGTTCTGGAAGAACATACTATCAACATATAACACCAAGATCAACCTGTATCAGAATTATGGAAAGAAAAAAATATAGCGAAGACGTGATACAGCTCATGTTCCAAAGCATGCCACATCATTTGTAAAATACGGCAAAGGCAGTGTGATCGCTTGGACACGCATGACTGCCAGTGGCACTGGGTCACAAGTGTTTATTGATGATGTGACACAGGACAGAAGCAGCCAGATGAATTCTGAGATATTCAGAGACATACTGTGTGATTAAATCCAGCCAAATGCAGCCTACACTGATTGGTCGGAGTTTCATAATACAGATGCACAATGACCCAAAACAAAGCCAAAGCAACCCAGGAGTTTATTAAAGCAAAGAAGTAGAATATTCTTGAATGGTCAAGTCAGTCACCTGATCTCAACCCAATCGAGCATGCTTTTCACTTGTTAAAGATTAACTTCAGAGAGAAAGTCCCACAAACAAACAGCAACTGTAAACCGCTGCAGTAAAGGCCTGGCAGAGCATTAAAAAGGAGGAAACACAGCGTCTGGTGAAGTCCATGAGTTCAAGACTAAAGGCAGTCATTGCCAACAAAGGGTTATCCACCAAGTATTAGAAATTAACATTTTATTTACAAGTATTGTCCGATTACTTTTGAGGCCTTGAAATGAAGGAATTGTGTTTAAAAAATACTTTAGTTCCTCACATTTTTATGCAATCATTTTGTTCAACCCACTGAATTAAAGCTGAAATTTTGAACTTCAACTCCATCTGAATTGTTTTCTTCAAAATTCATTGTGGTAATGTACAGAACCAAAACTAGAAAAATGTTGTCTCTTTCCAAACATTAATGGACCTCACTGTATATCAAAAACCTTAAAGGGGTTGTCTCATTATTGATTTTCAGCATACCTCAGTTATTGTGTGTCTGATGGATTTTTGAATTCAGGGGCGTGCAGCATCTCCTCCCCCTCCCCTTCTCTCTGCACCTATGTCATCATGCCAGTGCTCGCTCCCCATGCTCAAGTCATTCTGTCTCAGCATTGGGAGTGAGACTATCTTTGTGGTCCTGAAAAACTATAGTAGTTTGTTTAGATCACGGAGATTGCTGCCCCATGCTGCCTCAAAGCAACTGAAAGAAGTCATAAAACTTTACTGTGCGGGTGCTTTAGCTGGTATCCTTCAACAGCAATTTTATAGAAAAAACATACAGAAAATGGGACATTACTTATTCAAAAAACACTCCAGTTCTTTGGGGCTTGATCACAGCTCAATGGCTGAACTAACATGAACCCAGTAGCTAGCAACTCTGCCATTTATGCTGACTGGGAAAAAGATCACAGGTGCAGCTAATTGCTTGAGCAAGATGAAAAACTGCACACCAACTTAACACCTATTCACACCAGCATGCAGAAAAGCCGCTGTATAATGCATGGGGAGATTGCACAGATGCAAAGTAACCAATGAAACAACCACTCATACAACCTCAGGGCATGAGGGAGGTGGTTGCCGGTACTACAATTGCATATAATACGGCGATACAAAAGTGTGCCATAAATATAGATACGTCTGGTACACAATGCTGGCTTACAACCTATTAGTGAAACCCATACTATTAGACCAGGCGGGCTGCCCAGCATTTTCTAAGTGTCCAACACAACACAGGCACACTCTGCTCCCCAGCACTGTTGGGCAAATAAAAAAGGACATACTGGAAAAATATTAAATATGAGGTATTAGTTGGTAATGGGGCCCCATGACACAAGCTCACAAGCCTCTTCACGGCTCCTCATGTCTTGTGAGTCCCTACACTAACAATTTTATAGAAACAACATATGCACCCACAGGGTTAATCCAGGCAGCACAGCACACCCACCTCAGCTACTTGGAAGCCGTAGAGCTCTCCCCCCTTTTCCCCTCCCTGCTGTGCGTACAGAAGCACAAGTGGCCTCATACTGTGCAGGAGGGACTCTGTGCGTGCTCCTGTCTCCGACCTGCAGTGATTAGTTGCTGACATCACCAGCGCCTGCAGCCAGTGAGAGAAAAATCTACAGGTTGGTGGATATAGTGATCTGAGGAGCTGATGCACTCCTACTACCAGGGATAAAAATCAGAAGAACATTTGTAATGAACATATATTGCAAAGCTGCTTGTTTTTTTAAGATCTTTTAATTAAAACCCAATCAGTGTAGCGAGACAATCCCTTTAAGGGTCAAGCCTGTTTTGGAATTAAAAGGATTGTCTTACCACGCTGTTTTAGAGTCACAAGCAGTTTTACATGCATCTTGTCTCTTCGAGGTCAGGCTGTGGATGGTTCTATAGCAGTGATTAGCATATCAGCTTAGCATTTACAGCTCTTCTAGTTGCACTTCCATGAGCGCAGGAGATCTTATCTGAAGCTTTTTGCTCTAAAGTGAACAACTAATTAGTCTCCTTTCTTTTTTACAGATAACACACTCTGGGCCTTATGTATGAAAATTGTCTAGTAGTCAGACCGCCATTGTTGCCCATAGCAACCAATAAGAGTTTCCCTTTTATTTCATATAGTACTCTGAAAAAATGAAAGGGGAGCTTTGATTGGTTGCTATGGGCAATAAAGAAAGTCTTAGACCTAGACAGTTTTCATACATGTCCCCTCAGTTCTTAAGCTCCCAGCAGTCCAGTCTTGACGACACTCCCTGCTCTCAGATGTCGACCTGTGTGCACTCAGAGGAGATAATCCCTCTTATCTCCTCAACAAAGCAAAAAAATTAATGAGTAATGTATTTGGAAAAAGTCTTCAATTACCTGTCGCTACATGATGAAAGCTAATCTTTGTAGTGAGACAACGCCTTAAAGGACCAAGCCTCATTATTTACATGAAAATATTCATATGTCATTTCAAAGTATTCTATGTCATTTTATGTGAGGATAACTCAGGAATAATTTTACTTATCCAAGTGAATCTAAGATTGTTTTTGGGCCACATTTGTAGATGCTGGTTTTTAGCTTTTGCATTTATTTAAATTTGAATTTCTGTAATTTTAAGATATATAATTGTAGAACACAAAATAGTTAATAATCAACATTTACCACACCTCTACATTATATTGTCATTTTTAAACACTCTTTAATTTATTAAAAGTGTTAGTAGGCCTTTAATTTTAGATGCAATGTTTCAAATTGTCAAGAAAAATTCAGAAAATTTCAGTTTAGTTCTGTCATAGCTTTGAGAGACCTATATGTAAGATACCCCATAGATCACCTCATCTTAAAAACTATACATCCCAAAATATTCAAATAAACATTTAATACGTTTGTTAACCCTTTAAATGTTTCACGGGTCAAAATATCAAAATATACAGTGGGGAAAAAAGTATTTAGTCAGCCACCAATTGTACAACTTCTTCCACTTACAAAGATGAGAGAGGCCTGGAATTGACATCATAGGTAGACCTCAACTATGAGAGACAAAATGAGAAAAGAAATCCAGAAAATCATTGTCTGATTTGGAAAGAATTTATTTGCACATTATGGTGAAAAATAAGTATTTGGTCAATAACAAAAGTTAATTTCAATACTTTTTTTTATATCCTTAGTTTGCAATGACAGAGGTCAAACGTTTTCGGTAGGTCTTCACAAGGTTGGTACACACTGTTGCTGGTATGTTGGCCCATTGCTCCATGCAGATCTCCTCTAGAGCAGTGATGTTTTGGGGCTGTCACTGGGCAACACAGACTTTCAACTCTCTCCAAAGGTTTTCTACAGGGTTGAGATATGGAGACTGGCTAGGCCACTCCAGGACCTTGAAATGCTTCTTACGAAGCCACTCCTTCATTGCCCTAGTATTGTGCTTGGAATCATTGTCATGCTGAAAGACCCAGCCACAGTTCATCTTCAATGCCCATGTTGATGGAAGGAGGTTTGCACTCAAAATCTCATGATACATGGCCCCATTCATTCTTTCTTGTACATGGATCAGTCGTCCTGGGTCCTTTGCAAAGAAACAGCCCCAAAGCATGATGTTGCCACCCCCATGCTTCACAGTAGATATGGTGTTCTTTGGATGCAACTCAGCATTATCTCTCCTCCAAATACGACGAGTTTCTACCAAACAGTTCTACTTTGGTTTCATCTGACCATATGACATTCTCCAAATACTCTTCTGGATCATCCAAATGCTCTTTAGCAGACTTCAGATGGGCCCAGACATGTACCGGCTTAAGCAAGGGGGCATGTCTGGCACTGAGTCCCTGGCGGCGTAGTGTGTTACTGATGGTAGCCTTTGTTACGTTGGTCCCAGCTCTCTGCAGGTCATTCACTAGGTCCCCCCGAGTGGTTCTGGGATTCTTGCTCACCGTTCTTGTGATCATTTTGATCTTGCGTGGAGTCCTAGACTGAGAGAGATTATCAGTGGTCTTGTATGTCTTCCATTTTCTAATTATTGCTCCCACAGTTGATTTCTTCACACCAAGCTGCTTGCCTATTGCAGATTCAGTCTTCCCAGTCTGGTGCAGGGCTACAATTTTGTTTCTGGTGTCCTTTGACAGCACTTTGGTCTTCTCCATAGTGGAGTTTGGATTGTTACTGTTTGAACTAGTTATCAGTATAAAAGACAGGTGCCAGTACTACAGATAATAAGTGGAGGACAGAGTTGCCTCTTAAAGAAGAAGTTACAGTTCTGTGAGAGGCAAAAATCTTGCTTGTTTGTAGGTGACCAAATACTTATTTTCCACCAAAATTTGCAAATAAATTATTTCCAAATCAGACAATGTGATTTTCTGGATTTGTTTTTCTCATTTTGACTCTCATAGTTGAGGTCTATCTATAATGTCAATTACAGGCTTCTCTCATCTTTTTTAGTGGGAGAAATTGCACAGTTGGTGGCTGTTATATACTTTTTTCCCCACTGTATATGTATTGCAGATTTTAAATCTTAATAAATGTTACTGGAACACATTAGATGTTAACAGATTTATTAGCCCAATTCTGCCGGTTTTTTTAATAAATGTCCCATATGTGTCCCTAATGTGCTATTTGCAAATTCTTTAGAATTGGGGAAGCAGAAACTGGATATTTTTTAGGCATTAGTTCAGGTTTGCTGACCCCATAAGGTGCCAAAACTTGGTACACAGCCCTAAAAAGACTTCATTTTGGAAACTACACACTCAAGGAATATATCTAGGGGTGTAATGAGCAGATGTTTTGCATTAGTCTGTTATAAAAAAATATATAAAAAATTTAATAATTTTAATGACTTAATTTTAATAATATGAAGTTGTAGTTGAAAAATGTAAAAGTTGTAAATTTTTACACAGAATGCCAGAGAAAAAAACATTCTGAAATTACGATACTACCCCATATGTGGGTGAAAACTGCTTTTTGGATTCATGGCAGGGCGATAAAAGAAAGAAGCGCTATTTTGCTTTCGGAATGCAAATTTTGCTGACTGGTCGTTGGGTGCCACATGGCATGTGGCACTCTTCAGGGAACTCATAAAGGGTTGCAGTTTGCATTTGTGACCCAGAGGTTTTTAGCAGGTTTTCGCTAGCATTAGGCCAACTCCACTATTGTTTTTTTGGATTTCACTTTTACAATGTTCCTCATGTGGTAAAACTGATGTGTTTACTACTTATGTTGATTTATAATTTTAACAATATCAAATTTATACATATTTCTATGCTTTACAATTTTAACAGAATAGAGATTTTTTAAAATGTTTTTATGCTGCCATGCTGACATTTTTAGTGATATCTTTTTGAGAGACATAAGAATATGTAAAAACTTTTAATCCATTTTTTGGAAGCAGGATAAATAAACTACAACAATCCTGGTAGTGTTTTTTATTTTTTAAAGCGCTCACTGTACACTATAAATGATGTTAACTTTCTTCTACTGTTTGATACGATTACAGCAATAACCTATTTATATATTTGTTGTTGTTGTTGTTGTGAGTTTTACAAAATAAAAACGTTTGTAAAAAAAATATATATTTGTGCATCACTATGCCATAACCTTTTCATTTTAATGTTGCAGGAGGTATGTAAGGATTTTTTGGTGTGAGATTAATTTACATTTTCATTGGTGCCATTTTTATTTCATTTTATATGTAGCAGAATGAACAAAAAATGCATTTCTGGTGTTTTTTTTTCTGGCATTCATTGTGAGGGTTAAAAACATAACAGTTTTATAGCCTAGGTCATTACAGATGTGGTGATAACCAAATATGTATACTTTTATTTTTAAATTTTTTGGGAGTGAAAAGCATTTGTTATGGGAAAAGGATTATGGGCAACATGTATGTATGGGGCTGTGCCAGTATTCTGATGTCCTTGCTGCCCCAAAACTGGCGCAGCCCCGTTTGCTTTATTTTTAAAAGGATGCACTCCAGTATCAGGCACATTACAGAGTGCCCACAGCACTTTGTAGGGCGCCTAATATCAGGGGGCGTGCTGGAGCCGTGTCGCACTACAACCGTATGATTCTACACATTTATAGCTTCAGTACGGCAAATCCAGGTGCATTACTACTAGAACAGGAAAACCACTTTAAAAGTGGTATACCTGAGCCTGAATTGTCGTTTTTGCACTAGAATGTGCCTGATTTATGCCCCGCAGTAGAACAGGTTCATAGATTCAGGCGCATTCTATACTACTTGTTGTGCGCAAAAAAAAAGTGCCTGAGCGCTAAAAAATCATACATGTCGACCATTATTCTTTACTTCTGATAGCATTTGTTTATATTTACTGATACACCCACCAGGTGTATCTTTCTTTCTTTCTTTCTTTCTTTCTTTCTTTCTTTCTTTCTTTCTTTCTTTCTTTCTTTCTTTCATATACATGTTTTTTTTATCTTCGTCTCATGTGTTATTAGCATTTTTTATTCTGTTTTTCTGACACTGTCTGTTACTTACATTGTTTGTATTTGTATTGTTACATTAATAAAGATTTATTTCTTTTATTTTTACGTATACGCTTCTCTTTTGCACTATGCAATTTTTGAAATTTTTGGGTTTATTGTATTGGTGCATTGTTATCATTTGTTATCATTGTTATCTGGTAATCACTTGATTTGTGAAACTCTATGACTTATGATTTGTTTTACACCATTTAGATGCTGCAGGAAACGCGGTGGTTTGCTGCGGCAGTCAGAAGCCTAATGAAGGCTTTCATGGCTGCCATTTTACTGCTGCTATAACTTCCTGCCTTAGGGAGACATGATCTGACTAGGGCCTGCTGCAACAATTTTTTCTACTACCATAAATGATATTGAGATTCAGACTTGTTGCCCATGTCAGTGACTTCATATGCCTTTCTTGAAGAAAAGCTATAAAGGGGGTTTTGCCCTAGAGCAAAATCCCTTTTGAGGCTGGCTTATAGCTCACTACAAGCTGGCCTCAGTGAACAGGGCGATGACTGTGCTTGTGCAGCTCCTCCCCATCTCCTTATTCATGCCTATGGACCACATTCGGAACTGCCATAGAAAACAATGGAGAGAACTGTGCAATCGTGGCCATCTCCCCATTATTGGAGGAAAGCTTGTAACTCAGAATGGGCAACACCCCTTCTACACTCTTTTCTCTGTGACATGATGCATTATCATAATAATAAAATGGCTTTATCACCGACCCTATTTTCTGTAAACATATAAAGAGGTGGAAATGTATATTTCTGCATAGGAGTATATGTATAGTTGTGGTAAGTATGGTAAGAAGGAGTTAATATGCCAAAGTATAGGAATGTATATAGGTATGACAGAACTTTAGAGATAAGTGCTTAGTCATTAGGTTATCTGGAGGGGTTAACTGAGCTCAGAGTGAGGAGACAGTGCTGCTGGGCTAGTAACCAATCAGTGAACTAACAAGGGAGGAGTTAAAGAAGTTTAAAGAGAACCTGTCACATAGATTATGCCCCTTTGCTGAGGACAGCCCAAGCTAGTGTCAGACCTGCTGTTTCCAGCGCTGTGTCCCTTATTCTGTAAGATGCTGTAGTTTTGGAGCATTTACCCCCCAAATCTTATTCTTTAGCAGGTATTAGCCCCACCCACCAAAGGCTAGCCTCGCCCACCTTAACGGATATTCACATGTTTCTACCTATTCAAAATAACAGGTTTAACTGTCAGTGGGCAGGGCCAGTATTTGGTGGGCGGGGCTAACACATGCTCATGAAAAAGATTTGAGCATTAAATGCTCTGAAACTACAGCATCTTACAGAATAAGGGACACAGCGCTGGAAACAGCATGTCTGTCACTAGCTTGTTCTGCCCTCAGCAAGGGGGGCATAATCTATGTGACAGGTTCTCTTTAAACAGTTATAAGCAGAGCCTGTCAGTTCTCAGTCAGTTCTAGTTGACTGTTACAGAAGTTACATGTTGGTTACAAGCAGCAGAAAGGGAACCCTATGTATCAGCCGGTGATAGATAGGGCAGGTCGGGGTGAACACCTTATTCACAGAAAGAATAAGAGAAAGAGAAAGAACAGCAAAGAAAAGGTAGGAGCAGGAGTGAGTTATCTGTGACACAGGAACAGAGAGAGACAAGTGAGAGTGTGACAACAATGCTAAAAGTAAACAGTTTGGGGGACTGCTAAAGAGAGCAAGGAACCCTTAGAGAGGACTAAGAGATATAGTCCTGAGTTGCCAAGTGTCACCACACTTGCACAGCTTAACAGGGATTGGTGGTATGGGCTAGAATTGTCAGGATCAAGAGAAGTTGTCAAGAGAGTCACCTATGAAGATTTTGGGAGACATGTATGAAGGAAGAGCATTTTCAGTGTATAATGCGCCTAATGTATGAAAGTGGTTTCTGTGCGTTCATAAATGATGTGTAAAGTTCGGCGCACCTGGCCTATGTGTTAGGTGCATTACGGAACTTAGGCGCATAAGTAATGCGCCTAACATGTATTAAGGTTAAAGACAGGCTGGAAATGAGAGAAAAGTCATTAGAATAGTATGTCAGTGAATAGAAACTATGGTTCTGATCCTGCTTGGAGGGCCACAGGTCCCAGCAATACCTGTGCTGTGCTGGCTCTTGCTGTATGTAGAATAAAGGGTGAAAGCATCAAAAATATATTTAAAATTTAATGTAGTAAAAATTTAAATATAAAAATCTCAACAACATAATCAGTGGGTTATTTAATGTAAAATTTAAATTATATGAGTGTAAGATTCTATGAATTTTAAAGACATTTTATAGGAGATAGTTCTATATTTTGGGGACATTATATATTTGTACATTAATTTTATATGATCACATTTTTCATTAAATTTAAATAATTAAATTTTATACAGTTTGATAATTATAATTAATTATAATTAATGACTTTTTATTATTGTACTGGTGTAAGGTTAGAAATATTTGATATTTTGGCCCCTCATAGCAAATCTATCTCCATTTCGACTCCTCAGGCTCAGGCAGACCACATTGAGATAGGTCTGCCTGTCGGAGCAGTAATGCGCCTAGTTTTGTCGAACCACATTCATATATGTGTTTAATATTACGAGTGTGGTGTGACATCCCCAGAACGCCCCAGAACACCTCCAGAACACCCCTTCATGTTAGGCTCAATCGAAAGTGTCGAGTCTTACGAATAATGCGCCTATCACATGCGTTAGGCGCACTAGACATCGTAGCCCGCTCAGTTAGGTACATTGTACGCCAGAAAAAGGGTGAAAAACCCAATCATACATGTCGCCTTTTGTGTCTGCAATGTTTAATAGTACGATGTACCTTGCCCTGAAGTAAATTGTAACCACAATTGTCCACAAGCAAAGCAGCCGTGAGTTAAAGCCTGAAATATCCCAGAACGTTGTTATCTGCTGTTGTTTAATTCGAGCACCGTGGCACCACGTATCACCAATACTACTCATCCCATCGACTACTATTCAACCCATCATCCAAAATATTCCCCATCAAAGCTGCGTCTTAACAAACGTGTTCAGAACTGTAGTGTCCGGGCTTGGACTGGCCTACTGTGAAGTTTATGAAACCCTTGGTGGACCCTGAGCTTCGTGTTAAATTTCAACATAGTTGGCAATTGGCTGGATGTCAGTTCATCTTGTCACTTCCCTTCACTGTGCGAGCGGTGCCTATCTCCTCCCTCACTAGTCCCTACTTCCTTATGACATTTACCACCTCAGTGGGCAACCAGTGAAGAGGCGGCTGGTTGTGAGTGGCGGGTGTGAGCGGCGCTGAGATAGTAGAGAGAAGCAGAGGCAGAGCAGAAGCACCAGCTTTAGGTAGCTCATGGGCGGTGCCTCTGTTCCTCTGTTAGCTGCCTCTTTCCACCATCCCTACTTGTGTCACCAACGCAGTAAGTGGGGGAAACCTGGATGGTAGCAGCACTAAATAAAGAGGAGGAATGTTATGAACAGCAGTAGCTTGCCCTTCTTTTCCTTTCCTGGGCCCACCCTGTATTTTGAATTAACATGCTGCAGTTAAGGGTTCTGGCTGGCTTCAATATGGCACCGACCCAGCCATATGCCCTGAGAGAGTACAGACCCAGCCGAAAGCCAAGTGAGGGCTTATAGCCATAATTTATCAATAAAGAGAAAAAATAATGACTGCACTGCACCGCTCCAATAAAATCTAAAGAGGTTCTGCATAGGAGATCCAATTCAGGCTCCAATGCTATGCAACAGAATAGTGCAGTGAAATAGACGTTCAGACCGGGTGCTCAGCAGTAATGGTAGTGTTCAATAGTCCAGCAATATAAACAATTATGGAAGAAATTAACTGTGACACTCACCGGTACAAACACACGTCTTCTTTATTGCACAGAACAGCACATATAGCCATCGCCTGCTTGTTGCTCTCCACGCCTGTATGTCCCGTTCTGTGCAATAAAGAGGATGTGCTTGTACTGGTGAGTGATGCAGTTCAATTCTTGATTAACTGATTATATTTATGGCTATAATCTCTGGACTCTCACACTGCTTATGGCTAAGTCTGTACAGTCCAGCCATTATAACCATATGAAAGTACAAACATAGCTATAAGCCAAGTGACAGTCCAGACATTATAGCCATAAGCCCTGTGAAAGCATAGACACATCCATAAGCCATGTGAGAGTACAGTCTGGATTATGGCTGGGTCTATATTCTCACAAGGCTTATGCCTCCAATGTCTGTACACCCACATTCCTTACGGCTATGTCTGTACAGTAGGTATACCAGTTTTAATGGTTTCATGGCTGAGTCTATTTTTGGAGCAGAACAGGACACATGTATAAAGTGCTGTGAGACACTTTCATACATACTGCCGGATTGTACACTATTAAAAACAGGTAGAACTGGCGAGTCGGCGCCAGGTTCATACATGTCCATTGTGATATCCTGAAGCTTTGACGCTGTTCTTTGTCTACCTACATATTTTCCTGCTATTACTTTTACATTTTGTTTATACTAGCAGCAAAGACACACAGCTGAATGGGAACAACCAACATCTTTTGCTGCGTTCTATGTTGGATTTCTATCTCAAAAGAGTTTTGCAACTAGTTCTATTGTTTGAACTGATATCTCTTTTGTTGAGGCCATTTTTTCTTTCAATTAGCCAAGTCCAACAGCTTGGCAAGGTCTTCAAGTACTTTCCCTGTCAACTGCTTACTAATTTACACCTTTAGAAGTGTCTTTTTTTTTTTTTTTTTTTTTACAGAGATGCAAATCATTAGGTGATTTGATTTTCCCCAACACTGAGTGATTCCATAATTTTACCTCTATTTCATCTGGAAACACATACATAGCATTAAAGGGGTTTTCAAAGACTTTAACAAATCTCCCTACCACCTCCCTTGATGCTAAAATAGAAAATTAACCCATACTTACCTCTCTCAATACCACCATTTCAGCTCTGCCAGAGCTTCAGTGTTCCCCCATGGTCCCTCACTGATGATGTCACGTTCATGCATCACAGGATGCTGCAGCCAATCACTGGCCTTAAAGGAGTTGTCTCCCTACAGAGTTTCATAGGATGCATGAATGAAATACTCTGTCACTTCCTGGTTCAGACTGACTAATTTGCATACAGCTCCCTGGTCTATTCAACTCTCTGTTTTCAGTTGCTAATTAGCTCAGAAGCTTCTGAAACTGCTCACAGAAGGTTTTATCTTATCCCTCAAACAAAAGCCCTAATTACAGTTCTGTTTACTTTACATAAATCAACCTTTTTACTGCCCAGCAGCACAGAGGCTGCCAAGACCTGTGTGATGACATCACTCACTGCTATCACATAGAACAAACAGCAGGGGGAGAATTGTTTACAGGTTGGTTACTGAGGGAACAGAAACAGCCAGGGAGGTCATAAATTCACTTGTATCTCATTAAGGAAAACAGAAGAACAAAGCAATATATTTGGAAAATGTCTTTATTTTGTGTTCCCTACAATTTGAAAGCTATTCTTTGTAGCGAGACAACCCCTTTAACAGTGACCACAGAGGTCAGTGATTGTCTACAGCATCATGTGATCCATGAACATGACCTGGGGAACCAATGGGGTACTGTGGAGCTCAGGCAGAACTGGAACGGTAGTGATGGTAGAGGTTAGTAAGGGTTAATTGTCTATTTAAGCACAGTGGGAGGAGGTAGGAAGGGTTTTAAAAGTCTTGGAAAACCCCTTTCATTAATATAATTTACTTTTCATTTCTTTAAGGTTTGTTTCACAAAACCGGAGTGTTCAGCTATTAAGCAAACATAGCTTTTGTCATTTCTGTGATTTGTGTATACTGCTGAGCAGTTTCAAGGCAACGTGCAGCGATGCAAGGAGTGGAAGCATGAGCTGGAAATAAATGGTGGGGTCTGAAGTCATTTTGGAGTCTGGTCTTGAGAATAAAGTTATTTAAGGTTTTAGTCTAAATAATTTGGAGCTTGGGTTTGAATGAATTTTAGGGTTAACCTGTGGCCTGAATTCATTTTTGGTTTTAATCTCTGAATTAACGGAATTCATTTTAGGCTTATGACTGGGATCTGAGTTTAGGGTTCTGGGGAGTGAATCTTTGGGGGATCTGGTTTTAGGTATGAATGAGTTTTTTCTAAGACCTGAATTCATTTTAGGGTTCGGGGTCTGGCTTAATTTAGCAATCCTATTTATTGTATTTATCTTGGGACCTCTCCTCCATTTATTACTTTGTTCGTCTGTTTTGGAAAGTGCTCATACTCTACTATTTCTAGTGTGTCTTTATAATACATAGTCAATATCTTAGTCAGCTGAGAAATTTCAGCTGCTTTTACACTATTGCAATATAAACCCATTTTAGTGTTTATATTATATACTTTATAATATTATATTCTTTATTATAATACTTGGACCTCTGCTGAAACAAGCCCAGTTTACAATATAACCCAACAATGATCTAAGGGAGACATGTATGAAAGGGTTTTTTACCCTTTTTCTGGCGTACAATGCACCTGACTGAGCCGACTACGATGTCTAATGCAACTAATGAATGTGTTAGGCGCATTGTTCATAAGACTCGACACTTTCAAATGCGCCTAACATGAAGGGGTGTTCTTGGGGCGTTCTGGGGGCGTTATGGAGGCGTCGCACCACACTCATAATATTAGACACATACAGGGGCGTCGCTAGACAGATTCACTCGGGGCACGAGCCCCGAATTAATCTGCCTGTGCCCCAAAGCTCGGCGGCTCCAGGCCGCTGCCATGGGCCTGGAGCGCTCCTTGGTGCGGGCGACACCCGCCGATCTCTCTGACTGCGCGGCCGTTTCACAGCGGCCGCGCAGTCAGAGTCGGGGAGGAGGCAGGACGGATGCCCCGTCCTTTTTTCCCCCTGTATGTACGCGCTTGCTGACGCTGACATAAATGGGGGTCAGGGGGGTGAGCCCCGCTTTACACTCCCCTGCGATGTGGGATCTGCTAAGCCCGACGTTGCGGGCCGAGAGGCCCCGGGGCCCAACGTTTCAAGCTCCAGGAGTGCTGAGATGAGTTTTTTTTTTTATTTTTTTTTTATTTAAGGGGGGCGTAACTTGGCAAAGGGGGCATTGTGGCTACAGGGGCATCTGGTACAGGGGTTCTGCGGGGCTAGGGGGGCATCTGGGGCTCAGGGCCTTCTGTGACTAGGGGGGGCTTTTGGGGCTACAGGGGCATTATGGCTACAGGGGGCATTGCGCCTAAAGGGGGCTTGCTGGTACAGGGGGCATTGTGGTACAGGGGGCCCCAAAACTGTACGGGGGGGCATTCCTGGCTAGGGGGTTTGCTGGTACAGGGGGCCTTGCTGTTCAGGGGGCTCTGCTGGTACGGGGGGGCTCTGTGGTACGGGGGTCTGCTGCTACAGGGGGGCTCTGCTGCTACAGGGGGATTCTGGCACAGGGGGTTTCTGTGTTTTGGGGGCTCTGTGGCTACAGGGGCATTTTGGGTACGGGGGGCATCTGCTGGTCGGGGGGCTCTGGGCTACGGGGGAAAAATTCCTGCTAGGGGGGGTTGCTGGTACGGGGGGCCGGAAAACCCAATCCCCCCCTTTCCGCGGGCTACGGGGCCCCACCCCCCCCCCCCCCTTGCTGGTACGGGGGCTTCCTGTACAGAGGGGCATCTGTGGTACGGGGGTTGGTTTTAAGGGGCCTTCACTGGTAAGGGGGCATTGTGGCTACGGGGGCATATCACGGGTACGGGGGCTTGATACAGGGGGGCATTTTGGAAAGGGGGGATTACTGGCTAGGGGGGGGCATCTGGGGAAAGGGGACATTGGGGTACGGGGAGATTCCTGACTACGGGGGGTATTTGGGGCTAAGGGGGCATCTGTGACTCAGAGGGGCACGCTGGCTACAGGGGGCATCGGGCAAGGGGAAATCGGCTAAGGGGTATAAATGGCTACAGGGGCATTGCGGGCTAGAGGGGGCATATCACTGGCTAAGGGGTCATCGGGTACGGGGGGATTGTGGCTAAGGGGGTATTGCTGGAACGGGGGGCATCTGCTGGTACGGGGGCGATCGGGCTACAGGGGGGTTCTGTTTACTAAAAAGGGGCATTGTGCTTTTAGAGGGCTTTTGCTGATACGGGGGGCATCTGGGGAAAAAGGGGGCTTTACGGGAAGGGGGCATTGTGGCTAAAAGGGGCATCTACTGGCTACAAGGGGCGTCCTGACTCCGGGGGGCACTGCTGGCTAAGGGGGGCATTGTGGTACAGGGGGCTTCGCGATACGGGGGGGGCACTTCGGGCCTACCGGGGTTTTCTGCTGAAAAAGGGGGGATTGCTGGCTACGGGGGCATTACGGCTACAGGGGGCATTGCTGGCTACGGGGAGGTCCCTGACCAGAGGGGCATCTCGGCAAAGGGGGGAAATTTGCGGGCCCAAAGGGGGCATTGCTGAAAGGGGGCACTGGGCAAAGGGGGTTTTGGTACAGGGGCATATCACTGGTTTCGGGGGGCTATCACGGGCTACAGGGGCATCTGCTGGCTACGGGGGGCATCTGGCTAAAAAGGGGCATCTGCTGGCTCGGGGGCATTGTGGCTCAGGGTGCATTGGGCTAAGGGGTTTCTGTGGCTATATGGGGTTTCTAAATACAGGGGGGATCTGCTGAAAAGGGGGTTTCGCTGACTACAGAGGGCTTTGCTGGACAGGGGGATTTCGGTACAGGGGGCATTGCTGGCTACAAGGGGATCGGGGTAAGGTGGCGTTCCTGACTACGGGGGGCATCTGTGGCTAAGGGGGCTTGCGGAAAAGGGGGCATCTGGTACGGGGGGCTTCACGGGCAAAGGGGGGATCGTGGCTACGGGGGGATTACTGAAACAGGGGGCACATGGTAAGGGGGCATTGGGGTACGGGGAATCTGCTGGCTGCAAGGGGCTCACTGGCTATAGGGGGCTTGCGGGTGCAATGGGGCACACTGGCTGCAATGGGGCATTATGGTACGGGGGGGTCACTACTGGCTAAGTGGGATCATGGTACAGGGGGCATTAGGGGACAGGGGCCCTTAACACAGGGGGTTTGCTAGCGCAATGGGGGCATAAAAGGCTAAAGGGAATTGCGGCTGCAATGGGGGATCACGGCTACAGGGGCATAGATGGGGCTATGGGGGATATTAGGCTACAGGGGGCATAGTAGTGGTAGGGGGGCATATCACTGGTAGGGGGGGCATTCCTGGCTACAGGGGGCAAGTATGTGGCTAGGGGGGATACCCCTGGCTAAAATTGCATATCACTGGCTAAGGGGGGCAAATTAAATGTGGCAATGGGGGCAAATTACGGCTACGGGGGGATATCACTGGCTAAAAAGTCATATCACTGGTACGGGGGTCATCACTGGTAAAAGGGGGTAACAATGGCTAAGGGCATTTTCACTGGTAAGGGGGTTTTAAAAGGGCAAAGGGGGGGCATATAGGGTTAAGGGAGTAATAACCTGGCTAGAAGGGGGTAATAACCTGGGGGGGGAAAAAAAAACCCACCTGGTACAGTGGGCTACCCCTGGTACAGGAGGCAAATATTTACCACAGGGGCCTTTTTAAATGCATAATAGGGATCTTTTTCTACTTTATTTCTATTCTGAGACCTATATAAAAACCTTTTTTTTTAAAAGGGGAATGAGATATACCCATTGGGGAAACCCAAAAATTTACCTACCTAATGAGAAAAGCCCACCCTTTTTGGGGGGGTCCTACTACGTTCAGAAATTCCCAAGTGGGAGCCCCCCTAGCCGTTTGGGCACAAGGGGGAATTTTTCCTTTGGGGCATGTAGTGGGGGAGTTTGTATAGAGAAGGAATTTTTAGAGAAGTGCTGATAAAAAGGGGTTGGATGTTTGTTTTTTTACATTTACAGTGAAAGAGTTGTGGCGGTAGAAGTGTCAGGGGGCTGGAAATGGAAGAAGAGAAAGAGAACAAATCTTCGAGACTTTTTGGAGTCACAAAAGTAACTGCAGTGTTTTAATCACTTAATTTTTCCCTGACCTTAATTTCAATTGTATTCCATTTATTGGGCATTGATGGCGGTGGTATATGTACAATGATGTCACATTGGGGGGCTTTGGTCGGGGCTGGCAGAATTATTTGAAATTAAGTAGTAAATTTTGGGGCTTGGGGGTTTTGTTGGAGTTTTTTTTTAGTGCAAAGATCGTTGGGATATTTGCTCCAAAGTACGGTGGAAATTTTTTGTTGATATTTGTAAGGTTTTCACTGTCATTTAGAGGTGGAGGTTTTGAAAAGCAAATTTGGGCAGGGGTGATTTTCATTAGTAAGGTGCTAGGAGATGGACGGGATCTATGTGGAAAGTGCAAAATCAGTGAAAAAAGAAGGTTTTTCTCTGTATAAAAAATCCAAGTTGCAGTGGGCGAAAAAGGCGAGTGAAACCCACCCTATTTAGAAAAAAAATTTAAAGGGCCCCCAGCCCCCGGATGTTTTTTGGGCCCAGCAAAGCCCCTGGAACATATTGAATGTGGTTCGGCAAAACAGGGCCCTTATCCAAAAAAGGGAACTTTTTTTCAATGTGGTCGGGCTGGCCCGAGAGTCGAAGGGAAGCTAGATTTGCTGTAAGGGGCAAAAATGTCCCTTATTCCTCAACTTACACCAGTACAATAATAAAAAGTAATTTAATATAATTATCAAACTGTATCAAATGTAATTATTAAATGAAAAATGTGATCATATAAAATTAATATAAAAATATATAATGTCCCCAAAATATAGAGATATCTCCCATAAAATGTATTTAAAATTTTTAGAATCTTAAACTAATTTTACAATAAATAACCCACTGATTATGTTGTTCAGATTTTTATATTTTACCTTTTTACTACATTAGATTTGAAATGTATTTTTGCTGCTCTCGCCCTTTATTCTACATACAGCAAGAGACAGCACAGCACAGGTATTGCTGGGACCTGTGGTCCACCAAGCAGGATCAGTACCATAATTTCTATTCACTGACATGCTATTCTAATGACTTCTCTTATTTCCAATTCAAAGCCAGGTATAGAGTCCAATAAATATTTAATTATCAACTTCTTTTTTAGGACAATTACAACACCATACAATGCTGGTTAGTAGATACAACTGTACCTCAGTCCTTATGCATATAAGAGTCCTTCATAGGTGGGTTCTCATAGAATTCAATCGTTCATCTTAAGACAAACCGTCAGCACGTCTGAACTGGTAGATGTACGGTGCACACTCTGATGCGACGTTTCGGAGGTTTCCCTCTTTCCTCAGACGGTTTGTCTTAAGATGAACGATTGAATTCTATGAGAACCCACCTATGAAGGACTCTTCTATGCATAAGGACTGAGGTACAGTTGTATCTACTAACCAGCATTGTAGGGTGTTGTAATTGTCCTAAGAAAGAAGTTGATAATTAAATATTTATTGGACTCTATACCTGGCTTTGAATTGCATTTATCGGGAGGAATAAAGAGGACCCTTCTAGTAGTGTCTAAACGGGCTAACGCCCTTGGTTAGGTTGTTTACCTTTCAAATAAGTTCTCTTATTTCCAGCCTGTCTATAACGTTTATACATGTTAGGCGCATTACTTATGTGCCTAAAATCCGTAATGCGCCTAATACACAGGCGAGGTGCAATGAACTTTACACACCAGTTATGTACGCACGGAAACCACTTACATAGGCGCATTATCCACTAAAAATGAGCCTTGACAATTCACTTTGACGCTCCTTCCTTCATACATGTCGCCCTAAGTGTTGTTAACTTGTAATGTGAGACATCCAGGTATTTTGTAGCAGAATAAAGCACTAAAGCTAGTCTTAATCATAAAATTAGTTTGTGTGATTAGGTCATTTCATGCAGGCGCTAGTGTTGCAACTCGGATTTGGACCAACGTCAAATTTTCCCCAAATCTAAGTAATACAATTGGGTAGGCTTCAATCGAATTTGGACGAAAATCTCCAAAAAACAACCCTTATTCTAACCCGATTCAGGATTAGGACTACGGTTTTAACGAGTTTTAGGCAGTTAATTTACCTTTTAGCCTCGCTCCCAGGGACCCAAGTCGCTGCAGCCCATAGGTCACCTTCGGTCGCCCCTGCCGGGACGTGACATCTGGTTCAATGTCCATTGCCACTTCCAGTTTCCTTAGGTTACTCCTATGTTTCGGGAGCTGGAAGTGACCTCTGACATCACATTAGACGTCACCTCCCCTTTCCACGACACAGGGTAACTAAAGGTAACCAGAAGTGACATGGGGTGTCATCTGTTAAAGGGAATCTGTCACCAATTTTTTTTTTTTTACTTAAAAAATTAAAACAAGACCCTGATCCATAGTCTTTTCTTTTTAGCCATTTTTATTTTCTGATTGTAGATTTCTCAATTTGGTTGTCTGTGTAGGATTATGGGTACAGCCATCATTCTTGCACTGCTTTTAACAGCAGTCAGAGATCTACTTTACAGCAGCTTCATGCACATAGAAGCCTTAAAGGGGTTGTCTCACTACAAGGATTGCTTTTATGTTAAAGATCTTGCAAAAACAAATCACTTTGTAATACGTGTCCATTAACAGTGTCCTACCTATTCCTAGATATCCCCTCTTGTATGGGCTGCATCAACCCCTCAGGTCGCTATAGCTACAGACATGTTGGATCTCTCCTGATAGGCTGCCAGTGCTGGTTGCTATAGCTACAGACCTGGCTTCTACTGCAGCCTAGTGGAAGCCAGTAAACACGCCCTGAATTCAAAATGAAACCAAGAAAACAGGGCTGAGGTAAGATGAATCAATGTTTTGAGACAACCCCTTTTAAAAACGACTCAGTCCCATTGACTTCTATAGGAGAGTTTCTAGGCATGCTGTGTAACCTGGGAAGAAGTCAGTGTGCAGGGAGGAGGACCTGTGACATCTTCTATTGTGACTAGTGGATCCTGTGTTTTCTATACCTACTGCTGTCACCTTTCAGTGTAACCCTGCTTGTACTGAGTGATAATGAGGGGACTACTGCAAATCTTTCTCTACAGAATAGGAAGTTTTCAGACTATTATTGGGACTTGTGGTCAAAGTAAAAACTGCAGGACAAGATTTTTTTTTTTAAATATTGAAAGTGATATGGAAAATTTTAAAAAATAACCAAAACATAAAAAACATGAAATAAACCATAAGTCATTTTTTGCTGATACATTCCCTTTTAGGCCTGGTGCAATCTGAAAGGTAAGTTAACCTTTAAGACAACATAACAACCCTAACTTAGGGGTCACAGTTTGTGTTAAGGATAAAGTTAGAGGTTTAAGGTTACAGAATAAAATTAAGGTCCAAACCTGTATTTGTTCCATTGAACCGGTGCCAAAGTGCCCTTTCCGAGCAACACAACAGGTTCCATCAGACATTGTGCACTGCCGGCCGGTTAGCCCGAGGCCAACCCTGCATTTAATAACCCTACTTGAATGCAGCTTCCATCCACTCAATATCATCTCGTCCATAAACATGAAGAACCAGCTCATCAGCATAAATAACGAAGCAGAAGCCGCCTATTTCCAATCCACATTTCCATGAACACTGCGTCTGCAGCTCAGCTGTAAAGTTTATTCAGGGAGCTCCAGTGCTTGTGTTGGATTTGCTTTCCATACATTAAAATGAATCCAAGGCAGCAGTCATCATAATATGCAGCACATGAAGCAGCCTCAGAGGGAGCCATGCATGGAGACAGCGACTCCTCATGACGTCCACTAAGGGGCGCTGCGCCATCGAGCAGGATCCACGCAGAGCACAATCTGAATGTAATAGGCTAATCAGCTCATACTTACAGAGAGCGCAGTTTTCACATCCTACATGCTTCTTAGCCTGGGAGCTGCTCTGACAAACAATGCTGTATACACTGCTGCTGCTGCTGGACGTGCTGGGGAGCTCCTGGGATACAAGCTAGTTGCCTGATCGGATGCCAAACTACACACACATCATAGACAGAGACAGAGTTCATGGGATTGTCAAGGCTCCAAGCTTCATGGCGTTTTGATGCAAAATAGATCTGTGCCAGCAGATCATGAGCCCCTGGAGGGAGAGGGTGCACTGACCCCTGAGCCCAACATTTCTGGTGCTGGACACAAGTGCTGGAGAAGATCAAGGAGCAGCCACATAATGATGGTGCAAAGTGCTCATCTCTTCCAGGGAGCAAAGTCAGTGGATGTCTGGAAGCAGCCCTGAGTCACCACCACAATGCAGCTGGCAGAGGCTAAGTGCCCCTGGCCCCATAGGCAATAACTACACCTGAGGAACAGCTCTCACATGAATGAAGAATGGGTAGGTGTACTGCTGGGACACACATTGCACTAACATGTATGCATGCCCAGGGCACATGTGCACACATACACTCACAGAGACTTCTACAAACCCTCAGACTCATACATAGTCATGGATAGCAACATGTCCATAAAGAAGATTGCTGCATAGTATCTGTTCCTCTCAGCTTCATGATAGTGATATCAAATTCAAATGGAGTTAGATTCTAATTATATTGTTTTGTGTGTATATACAAACTATAGAAATGATATATATATATATATATATATATATTATATCATATATATATATGCAGAATATCCGTATATAACATTAGTGTGACTATCTATCTATATATATATATATACATATATATCTATAGCTAGCTATCTATATTTATATACAGTATATCTATCTATGTGTGTGTGTGTATATATATATATATATATATATATATACATAGATATAGATGTATACCCATATATCTATATCTAGCTAGCTATATATATATTTATATACAGTATATATATATATATATATATATTATATAGTGTATATATGTTATATATATATATATATAGATATATATATATATATTTACATACATAATTTATATATAGTTATGTATTCATATATATATTTCTATCTAATTTTATGTGTTTATGTTTGGGCACACATTTATTTACATTGAAGAGTCTGTTATCCTCTTATGTTTCTATTATAATCCATATAAATATTATTATTATGACTCTTGTGACTATGCTGGAGAACTATAGTACATAAAAACATTTTTAGATGCATGCTTCATTCATTATTGAATGCCTTCATTGCTACATGTCTTAAATGAGCAATATATTTTGTCATATATCATACAAGAAAAGCTGTTATGTCTATAATCCAAACATTGTAAATCAGAAAATCACTTCCAGGCTTTTGCTTGTAGGTTTCAACCCTTATCGGTTATTAAGAGGATCAGCTGTATTCCTGCTTCTAGCCCTGCTGGTTTTCATGGCTATGCTCTCCTCTGCTGAACGTGGGTGCCCTACAGGATGTAGGTGTGATGGAAAAATGTTTTATTGCGAGTCTCAGAAGCTGCAGGAAATCCCTTCATCAATATCTCCTGGATGTGTTGGGTTATCTCTTCGATATAACAGCCTTTACGTACTGAAATATAATCAATTCAAAGGTCTTAATCAACTCACTTGGCTATACATAGACCATAACCATATTAGCAGTATTGATGAGAATGCATTTAATGGGATC
Organism: Phyllomedusa bahiana; assembly: GCA_025379985.1. Classification (NCBI taxonomy): domain Eukaryota; kingdom Metazoa; phylum Chordata; class Amphibia; order Anura; family Hylidae; genus Phyllomedusa; species Phyllomedusa bahiana. The sequence continues at coordinate 24,751 of JAODAL010017847.1, read as the reverse complement.
CGTCGACTAAAGGAGCTGGTTTTGAGTTCTAACAGGATTTCTCATCTGTTGAATAACACCTTCAGACCTGTCACTAACCTGAGAAACCTAGATCTGTCCTATAATACTCTACAAAAACTTGGACCCGGCCAATTTAAGGGCTTGAGGAAACTGCAGAGCCTGCACTTAAGGTCTAATATATTGAGAACCATTCCAGTGAGAATATTTCAGGATTGTAGAAATCTAGAGCTTCTGGACCTAGGCTATAACAGAATCCGGAGTATAGCCAGAAATGTTTTTACAGGTATGATCAGATTGAAGGAATTGCATTTAGAGCACAATCATTTCTCCAAACTCAACCTAGCCCTCTTTCCAAGGCTGGTAAGTCTACAGAACCTCTACCTACAGTGGAACAGGATCAGTCTTATAGGACAAACAATGTCTTGGACTTGGACCTCATTACAAAGGCTTGATCTATCTGGCAATGAGATTGAGGCATTTAGCGGCCCAAGTGTATTTCAATGTGTCCCAAATCTTCAGAGGCTTAACCTGGATTCTAATAAACTGACCTTCGTAGGCCAGGAAATTTTGGACAGCTGGGGTTCTCTTACCGATGTGGGCCTGGCAGGGAATATCTGGGAGTGTAGCCGAAATATCTGTTCCTTGGTTAACTGGCTAAAAAACTTTAAAGGCTTACGAGACAACACCATCATTTGTGCTAGCCCAAAGGATCTGCAAGGGGTCAACGTCATCCAGGCCGTCAAAAGCTACAATATTTGCAGCAAAAATGTTACCGAAAGCAGGGAGCTTAAAACCACGGGGCGGAATACAACACTGAAACACAAAATAACAAGAACTAAACATGAAAGTAACCATTCAATGCCTCCGACTGTTGGAATGACAGGACCTGGCTATGATACCAGTGGGGATGCAGATAGCGTTTCTTTACATAAAATAATAGCAGGGACTATTGCACTGTTCCTGTCAGTACTAGTGATATCCTTAGTAATCTATGTGTCATGGAAAAGGTCTCCAGCAGGTGTAAGACATCTGCAGCAGGCAACACTTATGAAAAATCACAACCAAACAAAGAGATCATCCCTAACACAAATTAGCCTAACGCCACAAGAATTTTATGTAGACTACAAGCCTGCAACAAGCAGAGAAACTTGTGAATCCATAAGCAGTGCTGGACCCTGCACATATACCAAAACAGGTTCCAGGGAATGTGAGGTATAAGGAGTGATGCTGCACATTTTTTTTTTTTATTTCAGGATGACTTTTTTTTTTTTTTTTATGGGATTGCAGTATTTCCACTTCTCATTTATCACTTATGTCACTTATAGACACTTGTATAAATAGTCTCCTCATTTCTGCTACCAAATTATAAAGAAAAACATTGCAAGAATAACCGCTGTAAAATCACGGAAGAGATGGTGTGCAATATATTGTGAGTTATGGTGCTGTTACCTTTTTTTCTTTTTGGATTAAAGTATCACTTGTTTTGAGGTTTTGGAGAGCTCCGCTAACATTTCTTTCAATTTCCTAGCACAGATCATGCTCTGTTATATAAGGGCAGGCCCATTTATTAAGATAACATCACCCTAAACAAACTACACTGGCTATTTGTTACATATACTGCTATTTCAGCATAAGAGTGAATTGCTATTTTTTATCATCGTGTCATTTTTAGGTTCACAATTCTGTGCTGAATCATTACTTAATATTTCTTTATAGCAGCTGGAGCCTTGGTTTTCTGATACAGAGCTCCAAAATCCCCTACAAAGATGTATATTTTAAATATAACAGTTTGGCTGCCTCAAGCCTCTGCTAGAAAGATTAGGAGCTAACTCATACTTACAATTGAGTTCACTGTATGAACAGTATGCAGTAAACTCTTAAGCTCCCTCTAGTGCTGGCAACAGGCAGCCAAAATGTTTAATTTCACATTGGGGTCTTTCTAGGGCAGTGTTTCTCATCTCCAGTCCTCAGGACCCACCAACAGGTCATGTTTTCAGGATCTCCCACAGAATGCACTAACAGTAATTATATCACCTGTGCAGCATAATTATATCACCTGTGCAATGCTAAGGGAATCCAGAAAACATGACCTGTTGGTGGGTCTTGAGGACTGGAGTTGAGAAACACTGGTCTAGGGGAACTCTAAGATTAGATCTACACAGCAATTTGAAAATACAGTCCAAAGTCGAACAGTATTTTCACATCGCAGGACCGCGGCGCCGTTTTTTTGCGCAAAAATACGTGGTTGGATTTCGGATCCCCGACGGCCCAGTACATGGACTGCATGAGAATCCGACGGTGGAATATACAACAATTTCTAGATTCTGCCAGACTGTTTTAGGTTTTGGAAACCCTCAGTAAAAAAAATCTGTGCTATGTAGACTACAACACGAATTTTCTATTGAAGTCTACACAGCGCTGGGTACAGTTGGATTTTCAAAAACCAACCAAAATCCAGTGCTGTGTAGACATGGCCTAAATCATGAAAATAAAGTACTGATCTCTATGAAGATATCTTATGAAATGAATCATCATGAACCTAATTAAATTAAAAGATACAAATGGTGGACATTTACATTAAATATGGTTACTCCAATTTCTACAGTATTTTGATAAAATGAAATACCATTTTCTTCCAAACTCTTCACATAGAAGCATAACTTGAAGCTGCTGGGTACCAAAAGAAAATTTGTCACTGAGTCCCTCAACTATCACATGTATTTTAATGTACTGGTGTCCTATTACAAGGCATACCCCCTCAAGACCAGGAAATGGGTGCAAACACAGCTCAGTAATTTCATAGTAATGCCTCTGTTTGCCCAACATAATTTGACTTTTGTTTTCTAGGAGTAATAAAGCAAAAACTTGGTATCACCATCAACAGACAATGCAAGATGTGTCCGCCGTTAACTACGCTTTTGTTAAGGAATTTTAGAAAGGACTTCAGGTTCTCAGGAACATCTTGTAAAAAAGTGTAAAAAAACTGAGAGCCTACGGGAGACAGATTGCCTTTAGGTGGCATTGATCAAAGACATCCATCCCAACCCTTAGTAAAAATCCAGATATGTAAAATATAGACATTTTTTAGATCTTACAGGCAATGCATCAGATTGTCAGTAATTATAATTTATAATTCTGTAAAAGCAGTTCAGCTATTTGCAGTTTTTGAAGATCTTGGTCTGGATCTAGAATTATATTAAGCCTACAGTTGTTAACTTACCAATTTACATTTGAAAGTGTTCTCTGATTTGAGATAAATTGGGCTCAAGAACTATACACTTCTCATTATTGGTTCTACCATTAGCATCTTGGGAATTGGATGCAGAGAAGGAAGAAGAAGGATTTCTGAGCATATGAGTCAATCCCATGAGAGACATTTTAACAAGCCCGGTTTGGTGATGTGTAGTAAGTGCTCCATCAGATTCAGCAAAAATTGTACTTAATCTTCTCGTTATTCACCATATAACCTGCTAGTAGACTGGTTAAGTTAACAATGCTTTAACAAGATCACAGCAACCACTAAAATTTAAAATAGCAAAAAACTGTATTGAAACATGCTACATTACATAAAATAGTTTAAGTCAAAACACTAAATACGACTCAAAAAATGTGAAGAGGTATAAGCAGTCCTCTGGGAAAAAGTAATAAATACATACATGTATAAATACCAATGCTATAGTCTACTTTTACACATACCTATGCTACATATAGGTAAAACGTATATATCCTCTAAATATATAGCAAGATGAACAACAAATGCCTAGTGCACACAGCAAAATCTATAACTTGCTACAATAAAGTACAAATGAATATTCAATACATAAATACATATATTATAATAAAATGCAAACGTGCAATAAAAATATATGATAATATGAATAAATATTTAGAAGCAAAATGTGCCCAGAAAGCAAAATAAATAGATAATATGCTATGTTTCTTATAACATACTATACCCAGATAGACTGCCAATGACAGGATTCCCTACGCGCGTTTCGCGTGTATGCTTATTCAGGGGACTCCCAGAAGCACATTTTGCTTCTAAATATTTATTCATATTATCATATATTTATTTTTATTGCACGTTTGCATTTTATTATAATATATGTATTTATGTATTGAATATTCATTTGTACTTTATTGTAGCAAGTTATAGATTTTGCTGTGTGCACTAGGCATTTGTTGTTCATCTTGCTATATATTTAGAGGATATATACGTTTTACCTATATGTAGCATAGTATGTGTAAAAGTAGACTATAGCATTGGTATTTATACATGTATGTATTTATTACTTTTTCCCAGAGGACTGCTTATACGTCTTCACATTTTTTGAGTCATATTTAGTGTTTTGACTTAAACTATTTTATGTAATGTAGCATGTTTCAATAAAGTTTTTTGCTATTTTAAATTTTAGCGGTTGCTGTGATCTTGTTAAAGCATTGTTGTTTGGTTGATCCAGCCAAATCTAGTTTGCATTTGTTGTATTGGCTAAGTTAACAATCGGATCTAGCCCCCTAAACCTGGAGACTCGTAGTCCATGCTGTCAAATAAGAGATATAAGAAAATGATATAACAGTGTTGACTTCTAAATGTAATTATGATAGATGAAGCAAACTCGCTTTGTAACAAATTGGGCCTCATTTGTCAAAACTGTCTAACAGGAAGACTGGCGTTGTTGGCCATAACAACCAATCAGTGCTCAGCTTTTATCTTTAAATCTGCTCTGGAAAAATAAAAATAAAACTAAAAAATAAACTGAGCTCTAAGTGGTTGCTATGGGCAACAGGGACAGTTTTACTAACTTAGGCTTGATGGTTTGAGAAATGATATATTTGGCATGTTTAGTAACTACAATGTCTTAAATTCTTAATGGTAAGATGGAGGGCTAAGGATATCCAAACAGTACCTGTCCTACTTGGAATTTCGTGGGTACAACTTTAAACAGTGTTGATGCCATTATCCCTGTGAATTGTTTTGCTTGTTTGCACAGTATATGTATATAAGACCATACAAGGTTCTACAAACACAATCCAATAACAGCAGCACGCTACTAGCACTAAAAACAGTCAAAAGGAACATAGGAATTATTGGAAACGAATTTCTGCTACTTTGAATACATGAACATTTTTGATCAAAACTGTAAAAAGTCCACTTGCCAACGTCAAGGCGACCGACCTCAATCCAGATGGGAACCTACTGTACATGTTACCTCTCTTGGTGCCTGTTCAGACCTCCACATTTCAGAGAGAGTAGATTCCAGCTACAAGCTACATTGCAATGATTTAAAAACCTGTGCAGATGGGCGGAGTGCAAAAACCAAAGTGGGGGCAGCCACCCCCCCTATACAAACAGGCACCAAGAGAGGTAACATATAGAGTGGGTTTCCATCGGTATTGAAGTCGCCTTGATGTGGCAGGTGGACTTATTACAGTTTTGATCAAAAATGTAAACTAAGAATCTCATGTATCTAATGTAGCAGAAATGCTTTTCCAAAAATTCAACATTTCTTAAGACTGTTTTTTAGTACCAGTAGAGTGCTGCTGATATTGGATTGTGTTTCTATTTTACTGCCGCACCAGTGTGCACCTATGTTCATTTTTTTTAAATAACACTTTATCCATACTAGGAACTATATGATTGTACTTGTTACAATTTTGTTTTCAACTAAATTAAGTACACACATGATTTTGAGCATTTTTCTTTATACATGATTCATTTCTATAGAACAAGGCACTTTTTCCACCATACCATACATGCTAAGAAGTTTCAGCTCTGTGCAACCACAAGAGACTAATTTGCATAGGAGATATGTACGCCTGTATGCAGATCTGACCCCTAGTGACGTTAACTGGCAGCAACAATTTTTATATGTATGTTAAGGGAACAAGGAAATAACACTGCTCACTAAAGAAACCAAGCAGTAGAGCCTTCTAATAAATAAGGAATTACAGAAAAACCGTTAATGCTGCTAGACTCATAGACAAATTGTGTTATTTTTCTACTGTATATGTTGCAGACAATTTAATTTCATTTTTCCCAGCAGTGAAATTACACACATATTTACATCAGAAAATCAGAGTAATTTCTTCCTATTGTAGAACTTGCCTAAAGGTAACACAATGAGCCTGTCAGTCTTACTTTTATGAGACCTCTGTCCCATTTCTTGTAAAATACAATCACCTTTTGATCGTATTTTAGCTAATGCTTGATATAATCCCCAACCTAACACAATGGCACAATCAAATCCTCACATTCACAGCCCAGTCAGTGGAGCAGAGAGACACTTGACTGAAGTCATACCCCCTTGTTTGATCTCCAAAGGAGAACATATTTTTGCAAGGGAGAAATACTGGATAATAGATACAGCCTCTGGGCAAATATATACTTTGTTCTTTGTTATTGCAATACATGCTTTGAATGTTCTTATATTGCCATTATATGGCAAATTGTGTGATGACATCTAAATACAATTATTATTCTTCTCAATAAACTTCCAGAAAGTAGCAAATGCAAATTACCTAATGTTTTCTCATCCACAATGAATCATTGTTATCAGTGCATTATATACTATGATCGGTCCATTGTATACTATGATCGGTCTATTGTATACTATGATCAGTCTATTGTATACTATTACTATTATCAGTCCATTGTATACTATGATCAGTCCATTGCATACTATTACTATTATCAGTCCATTGTACAGTGGGTTCAAAGTATTCATTCCCCTTGAACTTTTCCTCATGTTTACTTAAATTTTATTGATATTTTATGTGATATAGGAATGCAAAGTAGCAAGGATTTGTGAAGTGTAGAGAAAATGATACAGGCTTTTCCAAATTTTTGCAGATTAAAATATTAAAAAATTTGCTGTGCATTTGTATTCAGTGCCCTTGAGTCAATACTTTGTAGGACCACCTTTAACTTCAATGACAGCTGCAGTCTGTTGGGGGATGTCTCTACCAGCTTTTCACATCTAGGGGAGAAATTTAAAAAATTAAATAAATCTCTCATGTGTTTGCAGACTAACGGAATTTCAACTTGTGCTTTTACAAACTGTAAGACGTAATTCCATGATTATTTTAGAACATTGATGGACATGTATGAAAACTATCAAAGTCTAAGATTTTCTTTGTTGCCCATAGCAACCAATCAGAGCATCGCTTTCATTTCATATACTGCTGAAAAAATGAAAGGGGAGCTTTGATTGGTTGCTATGGACAACAAAGAAAGTCTTAAACCTAGACAGTTTTCATACATGAGGCCCCTATTGTCTGGAATTTTGCCCACTGGGTAATAGTGACATGGAGAAGGACTTGGGAATCCTGGTGGACAGTAAACTTAATTGTAGCAGCCAGTGTTAGGCAGCAGCTGCCAAGGCAAATAGGATCATGGGGTGTATTAAAAGGGGCATAAATGCACATGATGGAAAAATTATTCTCTCATTATACAAGTTACTGGTCAGACCACATATGGAATATTGTGTACAGTTTTGGGCACCAGTGCACAGGAAAGACATTGTAGAGCTTGAACAGGTTTAAAGGCGGGCAACAAAAATAATAAAAGGACTGGGTGGACTACAATACCCAGAAAGATTAGCAAGGTTAGGGTTATTTAGTTTAGAGAAAAGATGGCTTCGGGGGGAAATAATAAATATGTATAACTATATTAAAGGTCAATATAGAGATCTCTCCCAATATTTATTTATACCCAGGACTGTATCTAGAACAAGAGGGCATCCTCTACGTCTTGAGGAACGAAAGTTTCTGCATAAACTCTGGAACTCTCTGTAAGAGGAACTTGTCATGGTGAATTTAGTAACAGACTTCAAAAAGGGTCTGGATGTGTTTCTACAGTGCAATAATATAACAAGTTATAGTGACTAGGATGCTGGAAAGGGGTCATTGATTCAGGGATTATTCCAATTGCCAGATTGGAATCAGGAAGGAATTTTTTCCCTAAAATGAGGACAATTGGCTTCTACCTCATTGGGGGTTTTTGCCTTCCTCTGGATCAACACTTTAGCAAAATAGGCTGAACTGAATGGACGTCTTGTCTTTTTTCGGCCGTACAAGCTATGTAACTATGTAAAGTAGCTCTAGCTCAGTCAGATTGGTTGGTGAATGTTTGTGAACAGCAATTTCTGCCACAGATTCTTAATGGGAATTAGCTTTGGACTGGACTGTGGCTGGGTCATTGTAACACATGAATATATTTTGATGTAAACCCTTTAATTGTAGCTTTGGCTGTACATTTAGGGTCGTTGTCCTGCTGGAAGGTGCACCTACTCCGCAGTCTCAAGTTTTTTACAGGCTCTAACAGCTTTTCCTCCAGGATTGTCCTGTATTTAGCTCCATCCATTTCCCATCAACTCTGACCAGCATCCCAGTCCCTGCCAGAGCAAAGCCTCCTCCCAGCATGATGATGCCACCATCATGTTTCACGGTGGGGATGGTGTGTTCCGGGTGATGTACAGGGGTGGTTTTCCTCCACACATAGTGTTTGGCATTTAGGCAAAAAAAGTTCATTTTGGTCTCATCTGACAAGAGCCTCTTCTTCCTCTTACTTGCTGTGTCCCATACATAGCTTTTTGCAAACTGCAAACACGACTTCTTATGGCTTTCAAAAATTCAAAAATGTCTTCCTTGCCATTCATCCATAAAGGCCAGATTTGTGGAGAACACAACTAATAGTGTGATGTGGACAAGTTCTCCCACCTGAGCTGTGGATATCTGCAGCTCCTGCAGAATGATCTTGGGCCTCTTGGTGGATTCACTTATTAGTGCTCTCCTTGTCTGTGCTGTCAGTTTAGATAGACAGCCGTTTTTTGGTAGGTTAGCAGTTGTGCCATACTCCTTCCATTTAATGATGATGGATTGAACAGTGCTCCGTGAGATGTTCAGAGCTTGGACTATTTTTTTTTAAACCTAACCCTGCAATACACTTTGCTTTTTTCCTGTCTGTCTAGTGTGTTCCTTGTTTTCATGACGCTCTTTGTTCACTAATGTTCTCTAACAAACCTCTGAGGCCTTCACAAAACAGCTGTAGTTATACTGAGAATAATGTATATACAGATGTACTTTATTTACTAATCAATAAATTTCTAAAAACAATTGGTCACACTGGATTTGATTTAGGGATATCAGAGTCCAGGAGGCGTAATAAATATTCACATAAAATATCAATAAAATAATCTTTAAGTTTGTGGCTGAAATGTTTAAAAATGAAGTTCAGGGGGTATGAATACTTTTGCAACTCACTGTATACTATTACATAGTATTACTATTATACTATGATCAGCACATTATATGCTATTACTTTGAACAATACATTGTATACTATAACTCTTATCAGTCCATTGAAATGCCTGTAGTACTATCAAGGGCATATTTGTATATACCTGGCATACTTATCTCCTTGTATATGCTATATGTATCAAGGATGTAACTTAAAGCTCATGGGCCCTGATGCAAAACTTCAGCTTAAGCTTCCTCACATCGCATGGACAACGGCTGTGTGCCACTACTTTTAACAACAGTTTCCCTATGCGGCTTATCAGATGCCTGAGGTGTGCCATGGAAAATGACTCCTACTTAAATTGTTTGTCAAGCAGAAGAAAATTGATATGAAATGGGGACAGGCTGCGGGAAAAAAGTATTACTTACCTGCCAATTGCCTGCCACTGCTGCCCGGGATCTGCTGCTCTTCACTTCTTGGTCCTCGTCCTGATGAACAGGAGAGACTTACACTCTATTCACTCACTATGGAACGCTAGGCTCTCTTCTGAGTTTGAACAAGAATCTGGAAGTGAAGAGAAGGGGATCATGAAGAACTCTGGAGCAGCAGCGGTGGTTGACACCCTTGCCCGATTCCAAATGAATTTTCTGGAGAACCCCTTTAAGTAATCAAATATACCAATTGAAAAAAATAAACTACATGTCCATTTTAACACAATATAGCTGCATCTACAGGCCAAACCTCCTTTTCAGGCACCACCTCACATGAATATCCTTTAAAAAAAAAAATTCTTTATGGCACAATATTCTTTGAGTATTTTTTCTGATGTAGCTGTGTAGGGGCTTAATTTTTCATGCTAATAATAATTGATGTTTTCTTTTTTTAAACACTATGGGTGACATGTATGAACCTGACATCGACTGGCCATTTCTACATCTTTTTTTAATAGTGTACAATCTGACAGTATGTATGAAAGAGTGTTATGGGGCAAACATTGGCACATAGAGTGTTATGCGGCAAAATTTGTCTCTGCCATGGTATGGATTTGTACGACATTTTCGTGCCAAACCTTATTGCATTCTTGGTGCATTCAAAAGTGTTATGTCTGGTGCACAATGCGCGAAGTTTTGGCATATGACTATTTATACATCCATAGAACAGAGCTACTACAATTTTTTGGCTCAAAGTACATAAAAAAATCTGTCCCTCTACACGTTTTTGATCACTTTTTTCCCCTTTTTTATGAGACTGGAAGAACAAACAAATGTAATTCTGGCATGGATTTTTATTTCTTCAGCATTTACCATATGAATTAAATAACACAACAATTGTATAGATTGGGAAATTACGGATATGGAGATGCCTATCATGTTCCCTTTTTTATTTCTATTTTTTACAGTATAAAATTTCTTTATCGGAGAAATATAGTTTTTTGGGAGGGTTGTCACTTATTTTTTTAAAACTTACATTTATGAGGGAATTTTTTGTTTTGTTTTCACTGTGGGACTACACTATGTGATCGCCTTAGGGCTTTCATAATACATAGTAATACATTACTGTACAGTTATATATTATTCCTTAGACAGACAGCCTATTAGACCCAGTTAGTGGCTTCATGCATGGTAAGTCCACAGGACATTATTTGGCTTCTGGCCGCCATGGCTACCACTAGCAGCCCACATTCATGTTGCAGGGTGCTGATGGTTAGAAAGAAGGAGTCCTCTCTTTCTTTCAACCACCTTGGTTCCACGGCTGCTATTCACTGTGGCACCTAGGGGGTAAAATGGCTGGGATCAAATCTAGCTCAGATCTCGGCTATTGCATCAGGAGCCCAGTAATACATGACATCTAGCTCCCAATGCAGCAATATGAGCACCTGCTCTAGTCACTGCATCACAGGGTCTAGGTGACCTAACAATGCACCAGCATGATAAGGGGGGGTACTACATATTTCCGCTAAGGGGCTCGGTTGCCAGTGTGACCATTGCGATCCAGCTACACTACTGTATACTATTACTATTATCAGTACATTGTATATTTTTAATAGTAATAGGTGGTTAGACATTTTCTGCAAATACATTGTATAGGGTTTGACTGTTTAAAAAAATTTAATTGGTAACTGTGAGAGGGGTGAGAAGTATTATTATCAGTCCATCAAAATAGATTAATTTGAACTGAAATTAAGTGAATTGTTTTTGGAATATATGATATGACCATTCAGTTATTAGAGGAAAACTGGAAGGTTATTATTCATAAATTAACAGCATTTCTGATCATGTGATTGCATCAAATGCCAAGCAAATTGGATTAAGCGACAATACAGTAATAAAAATAATTGCTGCAGTATGAACATCGACAGTGAATGAAGAGGATTCCTTTCCCAAGACCCTCAAGATCTCCTAAATCAAGGAGGCCACTAAGCTGTGTACAAATGCATATGAGTGCTGAACTTTTTCATGCTTTGCGGTTTTCCTATTTCTTTAAAATATTTAACTATTAGAACCAGGGTTCTAATACTTTGTAATATGTTGGAGAATGCCAGAATCCATTTGCTTTGGCAAGAAGTAGGAATTAGTTTTGTATTAATTCTTGGTCTTAAAGAGACAGTTCCATCAAGACTACCCCCTTTTAGGCTATATTTACATGTGAGACTTGTTGCATAAATTGAAAAATCCATACACAGTGGGGCTGATTTATCAATAGTGTCTTACTTTTAGACAGTTTAAACTTAGACTAGACAGTCTTAAAATGCGCCAAATTTATCATAATGTTGATAAATCTGCTGCAGGTTAGAACTGTCTAGTCTAAGTTTGCACCATCTTTAAGTTGGCTTACATTTACGCCAGAATTTGGTCGCACACACTGGCGCATTTCTTGTCGCATTTAAGCCACGCCCCTTTTCTAAAAAACCACGCCCACTTTGACGGAGGCGCCGCAGAAGTGCCTGAAACTGTCTAAAACACATAGTAAATGTGGCGAAAAGCTGGTTTTTGGTGCAGATTGAGCCAGAATTCTGACGCAACTGCTTTGATAAATCTGCCCCAGTATCTCACAAAAGTGAGTATACCCCTCACATTTCTGTAAATATTGTATTATATCTTTTCATGGGCCAATACTTAAGATATGACTCTTTGATGCAATGTAAAGTAGTCAGTGTACAGTTTGTGTAACAGTGTAAATTGGTGTGCCCTCAAAATAACTCAACACACAGACATCATAGCTTAAACCGCTGGAAACAAAAGTGAAAATTGTGCCCAAAGTGTCAATATTTTGTGTGGCCACCATTATTTTCTAGCACTGCCTTATCTCTCTTGGGCATGGAGTTCACTAGAGCTTCACAGATTGAAGCCATTGGAATCCTCCTCTACTCTTCAATGACGACATCATGGATCTGGTGGATGTTAGAGACTGCGCTCCTTCACCTTCCGTTGGAGGATGCCCCACAGATGCTTTAGGTCTGGAAACATGCTTGGCTAATCCAGCACCTTTGCCCTCATTTTCATTAGCAAGGCAGTGGTCGTCTTGGAGGTGTGTTTAGGGTCGTTATGATGTTGGAAAACTGCCCTGCGGCCCAGAAGGGAGGGGATCATGCTCTGCTCCAGTATGTCACAGTACATGTGACATGAACTGTAGCTACCCACATCCGGCAGCACTCATGCAGCCCCAAACCATGACACTCCCACCACCGTGCTTGACTTTAAACAAGACACACTTGTCTTTGTACTCCTCATCTGGTTGCTGCCACACATGCTTGACTCAATCTGATCCAAATAAGTTTATCTTGGTCTCATCAGACCACAGGACATGGTTCTAGTAATCTATCTGTTTAGTGTGCTTGTCTCAGCAAACTGTTTATGGGCTTTCTTCTGCATTCACCCCTTGAACCCCTGCAGCAATGCTGGTAACACTCATACGTCTATTTTGAAAAACAATCTCTGGATGTGATGCTGGACATGAGCACTCAACTTCTTTGGTCAACCATGGCGAGATCTGTTCTGAGTGGAACCTGTCTTGTTAAACCGTTGTATGGTTCTGGTCACCATGCTGGAGCTCATTTTCAGGGTGTTGGCAATCTTTTCATATCCTAAACCATCTTTATGTAGAGCAACAAGTCTTTTCTTCAGATCCTCAGACAGTTCTTTGCCAGGAGGCAAACTGGTCGCAATTTGTCCATTTTCACTTAGGGGTGTACTCACTTTTGTTGCCAGTGGTTTAGACATTGATAGCTGTGTGTTGAGTTATTTTTAGGCGAAACCAAATTTCTGCTGTTATACAAGCTGTACACTGACTACTTTTCATTGTATCAAAGTGTAATATGTTCAGTGTTGTCCAGTGAAAAGATATAATACAATACTTACAAAAACGTGAGGGGAGTACTCAGTTTTGTGACTTACTCAATATGTTTACTGTTATTCCTGCAGCTTGTGCATGGTTGTTTTCAAGCCCCATTCAAAATTTGACAACAAACCTGCCACATGTAAATATACCCTTTTAATGTACCTGCAATCCCCAGCCATTTCAGCAACATTATGGCCATAGATTTGTTGCTGCCATCTTGGAAAAATAAAATTAGATCTTGGCCATTTAAAAGCATATAATATTTGACTCTGCCCTATAATGTCGAGTCTGCCTGAGGGAGTGTGGCTCTTTGCAAGTGGCTGTTCAATCTGGCTAATAAAGGGAGCCCGGAGTTTAGAATTGAGTAAACCAGTTGTGTAATTCCTAATCTCTTATGCAGAAATGTCCAACTAGGTTTTAGTTTAACCCTCACCCCCACCCCTCAGGGAGTTTTGTTAATGTTACGTTTCCTTTTCCTCTCTGCCTTCCAAAACCAATAGCTTGCTTGTTTTTCCACCTACATGGCTATGTGAGGTTTGTTTTTTGCAGGACAAGATATACCTTATAATTTACCATTTACTGTAACATATGGTGTCCTGAAAATTATTTGTGAGGTAGAATAGGAAAAAAGTGCAATTGCTCTATTTTTGAGTGGATCATTTTAACGCCTTAATGACCGCCCACCATCTTTTAAAAGGAGGGCGGTGTGGGTTGTTTGTTGGGGTTTCATTGGGGTTTGCGGCTCCCAGCGCCACAGAAATGCTGAGAACAGGGCTCTACTTCACAGCCCTGTTGCCAGTGCAGCCTCTGAAAGTGCCGGGGAGTGGGAGAAACCTCCGCTCCTCAGTGCTTAACCCTTTGATTGCCACAGTCAGTGACCACAGCATAATCAAAAGGCTTTCCCCTGCTCTGTCGGGTGATTTGGGACTCCTGGTGACCCGACAGAGCCCGGGTAATGACCACATAGTCAGCCCTGGGGACCTAGAGTAGCCCCAGGGCTGTCTGTGTAAGAAGCCAGCAATCAGGGCACACTGTGTGCTGCCCTGATCACTGTCTGTGTTATACTGACAAAGATTATAATGTTATTAGCATATATGAATATGCTTATACATTACTAAGTGTAAAAAAAAAATGTACAACAGTTATCCCTTCATTGGATAAAAAAAGTAAAAAAAAAACATAAAAAAGTGTAGAAAAATAATAAAATAAAAAAATAAAAATAGATATTTATTACAAATAATTGTGCATACATAACACACAAAAAAACCGCACATATTCGGTATTCACACAACGGTAATAACCTGTAAAATTATTCTAACAAGTTATTAAGTGTGAAATGTGAATGGTTTAAAAAAAAATTTCAACAAAATTGAAAAAAATTCTTCAATAATTTATAAGTAAGCTTAAACTATTCCCCCAAAAAGTACAATTTGTCCCAAATAAAACGAGGCCACATGCAACTGCGTCATTGAAAAAGTAACAAAGATATGACTGTTGAAAAGCAACAAGGCAAAAACTATGACTAAAAAACTAAAAAATGTTCTGGTCATTAAGTACTTTTCAGGCTTTTGCTTAAAAGGGATTAAAGAGTGTACGTGCAATAAAAATATTTTTTTCTTTATTCTGAAAATAATACATTTTGACAGCCCATATTTTTAGCGTTTTTGTTATGTTTTAGGGCCAATAACATTTTATTTTTCTTTCTACACATGAGAGGGTTCATTTTCTACGAGTTGAAGTGTGTTTTTTATTGCTTTCATTTTGGGATCTATGCAGCATTTTGATGGTTCTTTATTCCGATTTTTGGGGAAGGCAAGGTGAACAAGAAGTGCGGTTTTGTGTTGGGTAATTTAGGTATTACAATGTTTTATTTGAATAGATTGTACTTTTATGGATGCCATGATACTAATTATTAAAAAAGTTTTTATTTTTTTTATTTGGGGAAAAGGGCAAAAAAGGGGTTTTGATTTTAATTTTTAATTTGTTTTTTTTTAAAATTTTTCAAAAAACCTTTTTCTGTTCTTGTATTAAAAATAACATCTCGGGTGAAACACGTCGGAAAAACGAAAAAACAAGCTAACGCGTTTCAGCAAAACCTTAATCATAGCACCATTAAGGCTTTGCCGAAACGCATTAGGTTGTTTCTTCGTTTCCACAGATATACTTAACCTGCGGGCCTGTTTTTTTTAAATTGGGGCGCCCAAACTGTTGAAATTGCACCTGAGACTTCCACCTGAAGGCGGCATCTTAGTGAGCTGACAAAGTTTGGTTCTGTCATTTCTGCCTCAGATACAGCAGCATAAATCACCTGAAAGGTTTTCCCTTTTATGGACCAATGTATGAAACGTCCGGTCAAAAAAATTCCTCTGTTTTTCCATAGCAACCAATCAGAGTTCCCCCCTTTCATTTCAAAGTTCGGGAAAAAATGGGGGGCTCTATTGGTTGCATGGGCAAAAAAATGGTTTTTAGACCTAGACATCTTAAAATTTGGGGCCCTATGTCTTATGTTCTTGCATCTTTTCCGGCCTTACCTCTTGGTAGAACTTCTTGTCACCATTCTATACTCAATAGTAGCCACCCAAACAGGAGTTTGGGAAACGGGTGTCCAAGCTAAATAATGTAAAAATTTAAAATTTGAAGACACAGCTCGGGGAAAAAATTTAAGAGCCCACTGCAAAATTTTTCAGTTTCTAGATTTTTCTCTTAAATTGGATTTTTTTTGAGAAAAATGTAAATTTTATTTTACTATATAAACACTGACAACGGTCTCAGAAATTCAAAGAAAAAAAATGTTTTTTATTTCCAGTAAATGAAAATCTTCAAAAAAAAAAGAAGCAGCATGCGTCAGACCTCAAAAAATGCAAAGAAAACAAGTTCATATTTCTTTAGAAACAAAAACTAATGTTTTTAAGCCCCGAAAGTTTTTCTTTTCAACCCTTTGGCATGGTAAAAGTTATTTTTTTCACCAAATTCCTTTTTGGGCTTTCCTAGCACTTTTTTTTCCCTCTACTTTTCCCATTGCAGAGGGGTTGTGAAGACCACAGCAGTTTTTTTTATACCTTTCCTTCATTAAATAAATTGGTTCAGGTGTCACCTATCAGAAGCACATTAAGTAAAAAAAGAGGTGGCCCTTTTGGGTTGAATTCAAATTATGTACACTGAATGGGAAAGGCTGTCGACTGTAGAATTCTGATTGTTAGAAAACTTGCATGGTCCCCTTAATGTTTTACCAGAGCTGTATGTATGGATATAGAAGAGTTCCACTTTACCATGAACTCACAGCTTTTCCAGTTATCTATTAAAATAAATCTACTGAAAAGCATTGAAATAGCTGAGATAACATTCTCTGTGGTGATAACATGGTGCATTATCAGTCATCTTTAGTTTTGCTACATCTGTATGTGAACAATGTAAAATCCTTATCTTTTACCATAGAAGCCCCACAGAGGATGGGCCTCCCTGCAGTATATTTATATCACGTTAAGGGTATGTTCACACAGGGCCGTTCCTAGGGGCGGGTAGGGCGAGCGACCGCCCGGGGCGCCGAGGCTCCGCTCACCCGAGGGGGGCGCCGTGGCCGCCCGCCCTGCTCGGCCCCCGGAGCCCCCAACTCTGCACGGCTGTGCGCAGAGCCAGCACTGCAGGACAGGGGGGGAGGCGGGACGGATCGTTCCCGTCCTGACTCCTCCCGGAAAAAGCATCCAGGGGGGCCACGGCTTTCACCCCGCCCCCCGCAACGCTCGATCCCCTCAGCGGGAGAGGGCATCTCTGCCGCCCAGGAATCCCTGGGGGGGTGCAGCGTAAGCAGGTGATGACGTCACGCCCTTACACCGCTCACACCCCGGACGGACCGCACCTGGTCTGGTAAGTAATTTTTTATTATTTTATAATTACTTACAGGGGGGCATCACTGGCTACAGGAGGGGCATCACTGGCTACAAGGGGGAATCACTGGCTACAGGGGGGCATCACTGGCTACAGGGGGGCATCACTGGCTATAAGGGGGCATCACTGGCTACAGGGGGGGCATCATTGGCTACAAGAGGGCATCTACTGGCTACAGGGGGGCATCACTGGCTACCAGGGGGCATCATTGGCTACAGGGTGGGGCATCACTGGCTACAGGGGGGCATCACTGGCTACAGGGGGGGACATCACTGGCTACAGGGGGGGACAACACTGGCTACAGGGTGGGGACATCACTGGCTACACGGGGGGGGCATCACTGGCTACAAGTGGGGCATCACTGGCTACAGGGGGGGCATCACTGATATACAGGGGGGCATCACTGGCTACAGGGGGCATCACTGGCTACAGGGGAGGGGCATCACTGGCTACAGGGGGGGCATCACTGGCTACAGGGGTGCCATCACTGGCTACAGGGGGGGGATCACTGGCTACAGGGGGGCATCACTGGCTACAGGGGGGGGGGGCATCACTGGCTACAGGGGGGCAACACTGGCTACAGGGGGGCAATCACTGGGCTACATGGTGGGGGCATCACTGGCTACAGAGGGGCATCATACTACTGGCTACAGGGGGCATCACTGGCTACTGGGGGGCATCTACTGGCTACAAGGGTAATCTATGGTGCAGGGCTCACTACTGGGGCATCACTGCTACAAGGGGGGCTACTGGTCAGGCATCATGGCTACAAGGGGGGCATCACTGGCTACAGAGGGCATCACTGGCTATAAGAGGGGCATCACTGGCTACAGGGGGCATCTACTGGCTACAGGGGGCTACTACCTGGCTATAGGGGGCATCACTGGCTACAGGGGGGCATCACTGGCTACAGGGGGCATATTACATGGCTACCATATGAGGTGCTATAGATGGGGAGTTTGTATAGAGATAGGAATTGGTAGAGAAGTGCTGATAAAGGGAGGAGTCTAAGATGTTTGTTTTGTAAATTTTACAGTGTAGAGTCGGGAGAGGTCGTCATGGCGTCTGGGACAGATGGAAAAGAAGAAGAAGAGAAAGAGAACAACTCTTCAGAGATGTCTCCTGTGAGTCACTAGATGTAACTTTACTGTAATCAGTTATATGTCTGCAGAGCCTGTGTACAGCTGGTATCCATCACTGTATGGTCACTGTATGGAGGTAATATAGGTTGTAGTATAATGGTTTATACTCCGTAATGGTCAGTTTGTATTATTTAGTCACTATGTGCTGGTGATATGTGGTCATGGTGTGGTGGTATTATTCGGTCACTATGTGTTGGTGATATGTGGTCTTAGTGGTCTTGGGATTCTGGTTGGTGTAGCGGTGTTATTTGGTAACTGTAGGACTATGATTTAGTAGTTTAATACGTAGCACATTGTGGTCAAGCTTTTTGTATATTTTGGCTTTGGTTTATGGTGATGCTCTGTGGCGCATTATGTTACGGTGGGTGGGGGGGCGAAATTTCTTCACCTCGCCCTGAGTGAAATTTAGCCTAGGAACAGCCCTGTGTTCACACAAAGTAATTGCAGCGCGTACAGTACTGATCAGCGAATATTCCCAAAGCACAGGGGAGCGGCAGACTGCCGACCCCATCAACATGCATTGTCCGCAGCGCTTAATCGCCGCGAACAATTGACATGTCACTTATCTCCCCACGCCTACAATACGATCGTATTCGATCGGGACAACGCGTAATCCATAGCTCTCATAGAGAGCTATGGATTACCGTAATTGTGGCGCTCATTTTGCCGCGTATAACGCGAAATACGCGCGGAATGCGCTCCAAAATAAGCCGTGTGAACATACCCTTACACTACTCTGTAAGATGACCACAGGGAATTGGAAATTTCTGCATTTCTTGTGCCTTAAGAAAGAGCTATAATATCTTTATACTATGAATGCGAATTCTTCCAATTGTCCTAGATGGAGCTTTATTCGAAGTCGATGACTTTTCAGATGCTCAGGCCCATCCAATGTCTCTGCATTTATTACATTACATATGCAGTCAGATGGAGGCAGATATAATCTAGCACTGTACCATTCCCTAGAAGAGATAACATTAAGTGGAGCAAAGTTGAAATATGGAGGACTGAGGTGACACACAGATAGTTCACATAAAGCAAATAATGGAAGGCTATGCTGGCGATTTGTGCCGTTTTCTGATTCATGTTGCTTTTTAATCTCTTGTGCTTAAATTCATGGGTAAGCAATAATGCTTGGATACTTTTGTTAAGAGATCTACAGTCAGCTTGTTCCCTGTATTATTCTATAAATTGTATTGGCTTTTAACCTCTATTCTCTTTCATATAGCCTCACAAACAATGCAGTGCTGCATTATTGTTAGTGCCTTAAACTAATTTCACATTTGTACATTTTCTGGCACATAACTGGGAAATGTTAGAAGTTTTTATAACCCGGGGGCATCTGTGGAAATGACATGTGCATTGCATTCCTATTCATTTAAATGGCAGCACCATCAACACAGTTAAAGGGGTTTTCTCACTGCAATGATTGGCTTTTAACATTTAGGGAAATGTAAATGAAAATTATTACCAAATACATTGCTCTTTCGATTTTGCTTTGGTCAGGAGATAAAGAAGATTTTATCGATTGCTAGTGTACATAAGTGTCTCTGGTTACTAAACACCTCCTCCCCCCATCTCTTTATCTGTTCTGTCTCTTGTCTCATTGATTTAAGCTGCTGTCAGTCAGTCAATTCCGACCATGTCGAGTCACTCCCTGCAGAGTCTTATCCCGAGCAACAGAGTTTATTTACCAAACTGAATGAGAATCTTTCACTTGTGTAGTATATTTTATAAACCTCTCGCACTCATATTACAGTAACAGGAATGTCTAGGATCAGCAGAGCTGATATGTCAATTACTGCTATAGAGACACTCACAGCCTGAGCAGGCAGTGTGAGTCTAAAGATGGCTGTGGGTTTGTGAAACAGCACGGTGAGAAAGTCTTGGTTCACATCTATATCAGAGGTTTTGAAGTAGACTCCATCCAAAATCACAGAAATAAAAGTGTAGCTTGCTTTTTTCCATTAAAATGACAAATCCAACAGACCAGATTTGAACCCGACATAAGAAAGCTAGACATCTCCAAGCTAAAATATATATACGGGATAAATGCCATGACTTATTCTAGTTCATAGAAGCATATTAGGGCACATTTATCAGGGCAGTTATGTCAGGGTTCTGGCACAATTTGCACCAAAGCTAATGGCGTACAAGGTTTACACCACATTTATTGTGGGTTTTAGTTCGTTTCTAAACACTTCTGTGCTTTGTCCGACAAAGGGGTGTGGCCTCTGTAAAAGGGGCTTGGCTTCATGAAAAGGGGGCGTGACTCAGCATGAGACACCATGCAGCGAATAAAATGTTGGCGAAGTTAGTGGCATTAAGCAAACCAACTTAAAAATGGCGTAAAGTTAAGCTAGACAGTTCTAACACGTACCACTATGATACAGGTGGTGTATTTTAAGACTATCTAGTCTAAGTTTATACTGTCTAAGAGTTAGACAATATTGATTAATTTGCCTCATTAATTTTAGAGACTTATAGGTTGATCAAAAAGCTTTTAAAGATGACAGCCTACAATCTCTTAATTGAGACTAGATTTAGGGCTCATGCTTAGACTCTGTATAATGCCAAATGGAGGCCTAATTTATGGTGCCCTCATGTGACATGGCATGCCCCCTAGAAGCACTGTTTCTAGCAGATAATGTTACCATACTATGGTGTGATGTGGAGCGCACCAGAATAAAATAAATCAGTGTGCCCCTATATAAATGGTAGTAAATTGAGGACTAATAGAAGTAAATGGTGCCGTGTGTATGGGGTTTCAAGGGTGTACACAGTTTCCATGCGTAACGAAATTGCTTATGATACATTTAATTATGTAATTGCTAATGGTAAGGCTTCACTAGGGATGGGATTTATATTCGATTAATTTGTAGTGGTTATATCAAATTGTATTCATATTGGCCTTGTGCAGTGAATTTAAAGGAGTTGATCACCAAGGGGTGAGTGTATGAAGAGAGGCGCCGCCTCGACAGTGGTACCTCTCAGTAAATTAGTTTAGCTGTCACAGTCAGCAGTAGTGGATCCTCTGGACCACCACAAGCGATGGTATGTGCCACCCCAGGGAGCGGAATCTAAGTAGGTCCCGGTTTTCACCAGAGCCCGCCGTAAAGGGATGGACTTGCTGCGGCGGGAGTCTACCAAGTCGCTTCCACTGACGTGACTTGCTTGCGGTGGCAGCCAAGGTGTAGCATGGTACAAAATCGTAAGGTAAGACGTAGTCGGAGATAGGCGGTAAGATCAGGACAGGCGGCAATGGTTCGTGGTTGAGGGATGGAGGCAAATGGTACGGTACATAGTATAATGGAAGACTCAAGGAACGCTTTCTCAGTAGGCTACTAGGCACTAAAAATCCGGCAAGGTGATCAGGAAGGGGCAGGCTTAAATAGGGGCAGCGATTGGCATTAGGAAATTTCCGGTGCGTTGGCACTTTAAATTTAACACTGCCGGTGCGTACACCCTAGGAAGCAGAAATGCGTGGGCCAAGAGCCAGAGACTTCGGCAGGAGCGCGGCTAGGTAATTAGGAAGGAGACTGAGTAGCTGAGAGAGCGCGCCTACGACCCGACATGTGAGTCGTGGCGCTGCTCGCCAGCGGGGCACAGATGCACCCGCGACCCGGGGTGAGGATCGCGGGGGCACCCGTGACAGTAGCATTGTCAGTATGAACAATGAAAGTGTCTTGCAGCACTTTATAAATGTGAGACATTTATGCACCAAAAAGTGGCACATAGAGTGTGAAATCGCCATCATTTGTCTCAGCCTCGCCACTATGAAATTGGTATAGATTAGTCCGGCACTTTCATGCCACATTTTGGCGTGACACATTCATAACTATGATGCTTTTTACGAATTTGGCGCGACACATCCCCGTAGAATTGGTGCAGATAGAAGTGTCGAGTCTGTCACAGCATGCACCATATTTACAACCATTCATACATCTGCCGGACGGGGCTTTGACAGGTTTATTTGTCCAATGCACACCAGGAAGCTGCCGCAGCCCCGTTCATGCATGTCACCCCTAATTTTTTTTTTTGACATTTTTATTACGTTGATTTAGAATCTTAAAAAAAGGTTCGCTCTCATTTTAACTTTAATCCATCCTTTCACTCCACCCGTCTCCTGTTTTATTCTTACGAACGGGGACATCCCATTCACTATTCGGACAGCTTACTTGGTCAAGCAGTGGCATGGTTTCCCATTCAAAAGAAGCAAGAAGAAAACAGGAGTCTGTTGGAGACAGAAGACAGCGCAGTGCTGGATCCGAGATGAGAAGAGAGGTTGTTCTATTTTGAAAGGGCACTAGGATGGTAAAAATAAAAGAACAGGATGACAGCTATGAATTCGCTCTTGACATTTTTTGCCGTATATTGTCAGTTCTATAGATGTATGAACAGGCGTGTGGCTCACGACACATTTTAATGCGCCAAAGTTTGGTGTGAAACTGCCATAAACAGTTTGGAGCATAACACTCTATGCACCAATTTTCATTCATACTGTCGTATTATACACTCCTCTTTATCTATTGAGAACTGGTATGTAAGCGGCAAGTTACAAAAATGGAGCATGCAAATTCATAGATGTCACCAATTAAATTTAAAGGGGTTGTCTCACTACAAGGATCGCTTTCTATGTTAAAGATCTTGCAAAAAAAGTCACTTTGCAATATGTGTCCAATAACAGTGTCCTACCTATTCTGAGATATCCCCTTTTGTATGGGCTACATCAGTTTCCTCAGGTCGCTAGAGCTACAGACCTGTTTGATCCTCCTGATAGGCTCCCAGCACTGGTTGTTATAGCTACAGACCTGGTGTCCTCAACAGCTCAACAAAGCAGGCCAGTAGAAGCCAGTAAAACAAGTAAACTTGCCCGCGAATTCAAAAATGAAACCGAGAAAACAGGACTGAGGTGAGATGAATCGATGAAATGAGACAACCCCTTTAAGTAGACAGCACCTTTAAGTGTAACAGATTGGGCCACCTAATGCCAATTAGGTTATTGCTTAACCAGAAATTCTATATATATATATATAATATTATATATAATATTATATATTATAATATATATATATATAAAACTAGTAAATCCAATATATAAGGAGAACCATGTTGATTCAACGAGATTTTGTTTGCTAATCTGTTGTATACTGCTAATTTCTAAACTAATTATTAGCTATTAGTCCCCTGATTTCTTATTCATTACACATTTCTCATAACAGTAGCATACTTAACTTGAAGACAAAAGCAAAGTAATTAAATGGAAAATGAAGGTAAATGAATAATTAAAAGCTGAACCATGCATTACCAAGCTAAATTGTAGTCGTAATATGGGCTGGTTTTTAGCCAAAAATGATTAGAGAACCTTAATGTATACCTAAAGTGAGCTTTGGGATTATATTGATGTATAAGGGAACCCTCCATTTAAACAGAAGTTTAGAGGATAATTACTATCCATAAACAAAGCATGTTTGGCTCTGGGCATGGCATTTATGCTAGTGTTTTCCCATAGGTTTATTTAAAGGGAATCTGTCGCCAATTTTGTTTTTTACTTATTAACTCAAGCCCCTGATCCATATGCTTTTCCTCTCAGTCGTTTTTATTTCCTGACTGTAGATTTCTCTATTCGGCCGTCTATATATGATTGTGGGGAAGACATTCTTGCTTGCTCTGCTTTAACAGCAGTCAGAGAGATACTTTACAGCAGCTTCATGACCATAGGATTCTTACGACAGTTTCTTTCCTATGGACTTGTATAGGAGAGTTTTCACTGTGAAGGGAGGGGAGAGGGGGAGCTGTGACATCACCTCTTGTGACTGGTGGATTCTGTGTTATCTGTACACATTGGTGTCTCCTTTCAGTTTGACCTTGCTTTTACTGATAATGAGCATACTGCTGAGAATCTCTCTAAACAGAACAGGAAGTGTCAGACGATTATTAGCCTTAGTGGCCAAAGTAAAAACTACAGGACTTAAGAATTATTAAAAAAATATTGAAACTGATCCGGAAAATTAAAAAAACATAACCAAAAATTCCTAAACTATGTGATTAACATAAAAATGTGAGTTAAACAATAAGTCATTTTTTGATGACACATTCCCTTTCAAGGCCTTGAAAATGCCAAGTAAAAATAGAGAAACATAAAAAG
>JAODAL010017846.1:0-76477 GCA_025379985.1 Phyllomedusa bahiana | reverse complement strand
GCCGTTCTTAACCTTGGATTACCAAAAAAAAAAAACCCTATCTAAGTTCTACCTACCTACCTTTGGCCTACCTACCAACCTGCTTGGGGTCCATTAACCTACCTGAGGTCTACCTGCCAAGCCCATTTACCTATCTACTTTGAAGCCCCTACCTGTTGCCTTGTATGATTGCCTACCCAGTTACCTGGGACCTCAGTTACCTACCTGGGGCTTTGCCTGCATACTTATTTACTTGGGGTCTTACCTGCTTACGTATCTACCTACCTGTGGCCTTGCCTGCCTGCTTACTTACCTGGAGTCTTACCTCATTTTCCTTGGTAAATACGGTGGAGAATTTTTTTGTAATAGGTTTGCTTTCTCCTCATTGCCCTCCACAGTACCTCCCTCACTCCTTTTCAAAGGACCAACATTTTCCGTTTTAATCTTTTTACTATTTATATAGTTAAAAAATTTTGGGGTTGTTTTATTTTTTATGACAATAGTCTTTCTGTTCCAGATTTGCTGTCTTTTCATTTTTTTACAATTTTTTTTTTTTCCTTATAGTTTTTTTATGCCATTCACTCCCCTCCGTTTAACCTTTCTTTTTGTTATTTATTGCCCCCCTTTACATCTATTTTGATAAATTTTATTTCCGTTTTAACATTTGTTTCCATAAGGTATGTTTTGGTAATGGCGGGGTAGTGATCCACTGGATCACCGCTAGCGGTGGTATAAGCCACACCAGGGAGTGGAGTCTAAATAGGTCCCGGTATTCACTAGAGCAGGATGGGCTTTCGGGTGGGGGGTCCTACCGGTCGCTACCTCTGACAACCACTTGCTTTTCAATGGGGAGCTGAGTGCAGCGAGGGACCAAAAGGACACAACGGACAGGAACTTCAGAAACGCTTTCACTATGGAAAGGGGACTATTAAAATCTGGGAGGGAAGTAACAACCAACTTTTGGGAATAATAGGGCATCCCGACAATTAGCCAGTTGCCTGCGCGCTTGCCTTTTAAATCACAGAGAGAGCTGGCGCACGCAACCTAGGGAGTGGGGGCGCATGCACCTCCCAGCAGAGGAAGATGGAAGGACAGGAGCACGGCTAGGTGAGTACCTGCCGGCATAATGAGTACGCACGCAGCCAGACATGTGAAGTCGGGCCGCAGTGCCACTCGTAACAGTACCCTTAGGCTTCCCCCTCTTTTTAGGCACAAGAAACCTGTGAACAAGATCTCGATCCTAGAAATTAGCCTTCGGCTCCCAGGACCTTTCTTCAGGCCCGAACCCCTTACAGTCAACAAGGAAGAACCGTTTTCCCTCAAAGTCTTCATGGCCAGGATCTCCTTCACTTCAAAAATATCAGCAGAATCCGCTAAAGGAGAAGGAGAGACATTACCTTGGAAGAACCTGTTTAGGACCAGAGGCTTGAGGAGGGAGGCGTGGAAGGTGTTCGGGATATGGAGAGATGGAGGCAAACAAAGCCTGTAAGTTACTAGGTTAATTTGCCGAAGGACCTTGCAAGGACCCAAGAACTGGGGACCCAACTTGTAGCTGGGGATTTTTAGATGCACATACTTGGCGGACAACCAAACTTTGTCCCCTGGAAAGAATGTTAGGGGAGTTCTTCCGTTTTTGTCCGCCTGAGCTTTTATACGGGAGGAAGCCCGGAGTAAGGATCGTTGAATTTCTTGCCAGATGGCTTTGTTATCTAATACTTAGTTATCTACTGCAGGAACTCCAGATGAAACGGGCAAAAGGAGGGTGGGGCGAGTGTGGCGGCCATAGACAATAAAGAATGGGGAGGCTCCGGCAGCATCAGAGTCCCAATGGTTGTATGAGAACTGTCATACGGAGACAAAATGCCGCAGATACTCTCCCAGAATCTGATTTACCCTTTCCACTTGCCTGTTGGTTTGAGGGTGGTAAGCCGAAAAAAAGTCCAACTTGACTTGTACGCGAGAGCACAGAGCGCACCAGAATTTGGAGATGAATTGAACTCCTCTATCCAAAACGATGTGCAAGGGTAACCCATGCAGATGGAAAATGTGCCGGAAGAAGTGACTTGCCAGCTGAGGAGCAGAGGGGAGACTGGGCAGAGGCACAAAGTGGGACATTTTCAAAAACCGGTCCGTGACCACCCAAATGACGGTGTTGTTCGAGAGGGTGGAAGGTCAGTGATAAAATCCATGGCTATGTGTGGACATGGACACCCTGGAACGGGCAAAGCTGCAGAAAACCCCAGGTATGAGGCATGGAGTTTTGTCACGAGCACACGTGGTACAGGAAAGAACAAAACCCTTGATGTCCTGATCAAGGTTAGGCTTCCAGTAGTGCTGAGAGATAAGAGAATAGGATTTTCGTACTCCGGGATGACCAGCAAATAAAGAGCAGTGACCCCATTCCAGAAGTTTCCTCCGGAGAGCAGGGTGCACGTACGTCTTGCCCGAGCGAACGCGTTAGAGATCAACAGGAGCTGCGTGGACCAAATGTTCTGGGGATACAATATGCTGGGGGACAGGTTCCAATTAAATCTAAGGCACAGGAGAGGGCATCAGCCTTGATGTTCTTCTCAGTAGGACAGAAGTGAATCCGGAAGTCGAAGCGCAAGAAAAAAAGGGACTACCTGGCTTGACGCGGATTAAGTCATTGGGCCGTCTGGAGATACTGGAGATTCTTGTGGTCTGTGTAAACATCAGTTGGAAGACGAGCTGCCTCCAGGAGATGGCGCCATTCCTTCAGAGCCAACTTGATGTCAAGCAACTTCCAATCCCAATGGCATAATTCTTTTCCGCCAGCGAGAAGGTTTTGGAAGAAAACCCACACGTGAGAGTCTTGCCATTGCGACCTTTTTGTGTGAGGACCGCCCCTGCCCCCACGGAAGAAGCATCTACCTCGAAAGTGAAAGGCTTCTTGGGGTCTGGATGAAATAAGATAGGAGAGGAGAAAGCCACCTTTAACTAGAGAAAGCTCTTTAGGCCGGCGGAGAACAAAGTCTCGGATTGGCGTTCTTTTTAGTGAGGACCACAATAGGTACCACCAGTGTAGAAAAGTGGAGAATGAACTGCCGATAATAGTTAACAAATCCCAGGAAGTGCTGTATAGCTCGAAGGGCGACTAGCCGCGGCCAATGCAAAACAGCAGAGAATTTTGTGGGAACCATCTGCAGGCCTTTGTCTGAGACGATATACCCAAGAAATGACAGACTGGTCTGGTGGAACAAGCATTTGTAAACTTGGCGTACAGATGGTTACTGCGAAGACGTCTCAGAACTTGGCGCACCTGAATCCGATGGGTCTGTGGATCAGGTGAGAACATGAGAATGTCCTCCAGGTAAATGATGACACAGGTGTAGAGAAGGTCCCAGAAAATGTCATTGACGAACTCCTGGAAGACTGCTGTAGCGTGTCATGGGTCACGCCACAGCCCGCAGGATGGGCTGTGGGTGCACCCGTGCCCCCACTGGTCCCCATGCGCCGGGAGCGAGTGGCGCCGCAGTCCGCATACCGGGCCGTGGGTGCACTCACTCCCCTGAGCGCAGCCACTTACCGCACTGCGCTCCTGCTTCCTCGCGTCCGTCGACTGCCGAGTACGCGTGTCCCCACCTCCTAGGGCGCGTGCATGCTGGCTCTTTAAGATTTAAAGGGCCAGCGCGCCGGTAATTGGTGAATACGGTCATATGGGTCATCACGAACCGTTTCTCGAAAATGTCACATTTCGTTCATCTAACTGGGTTGCCCTCTGCTCCTCCCCTCGCAACTCTGTTTTTTCAACATATCTTTCGCCTGCATGGTCTTCCACGACACATTGTTTCGGATCGGGGAGTACAGTTCGTGTCCCAATTCTGACGGTCCCTTTGTGCCCAGTTAAAGGTAAATTTGGACTTTTCCTCAGCCTATCATCCTCAGTCTAATGGGCAGGTGGAACGGGTCAACCAGATCCTGGGGAATTACCTATGCCATTTTGTGTTGGCTCGATAGGGTGACTGGTCCAGCTTGTTGTCCTGGGTGGAATTCTCGTACAACTCCCTGGATTCCAAGTCGACAGGTGCCTCGCCCTGCTTCGTGGTGTAGGGACAACATCCCCGCCCTCCCCTCCCACTGTCATCGGTTTCAGACGTTCCCGCCGTGGATATGCTGGTCTGGGATCTAAAGGCCATTTGGAAGGACACATGGTATTCTCTGCGTCGGGCCTCCGCTCTAATGAAGAATAGGGCAGACAAGAATAGAAGACCTTCCCCGTCTTTTGCTCCTGGGGATAAAGTCTGGCTATCTTCTACATATGTACGTCTGAAAATTCCTAGCTACAAGTTGGGTCCCTGTTACCTTGGTCCATTTGTGGTCCTGAAGAGGATTAATCCCGCGGCCTACAAGCTCTGGCTCCCTCCCAGTAAGCACATCTCGAATGTCTTTCATGTCTCTCTGCTTAATCCGTTCGTTTTAAATAGGTTTTCTCAGAAGGTGGCACCCCCTTCCCCGGTGGCTGATAATTCAGATGTCTTCGCAGTAAAGGAAATTTTGGCCATGAAGACAACCAGGGGGAAGCGTTATTTCCTTATCAACTGGAAGGGGTTTGGGCCAGAAGAAAGATCGTGGGAGCCGGAGGACAAGATTATGGACCGAGAACTACTTCAGAGGTTCCTCCAGGCCAGAGGGAGGCCGAAGGGGGGGTACTGTCACAGGTCGCGCCACAGCCCGCAGGACGGGCTGTGGGCGCAACCGTGTCCTCACCAGTCCCCGTGCGCCGGGAATGAGTGGCGCCGCGGTCCGCATACCGGGCCACAGGCGCACTTGCTCCCCTGAGCGCAGCCACTTACCACACCGTGCTCCTGCTTCCTCGCGTCCGTCGGCTGCCGGACGCGCGTCGCCACCTCCTAGGACGCGCGCTGGCTCTTTAAGATTTAAAGGGTGATTGCCGGCCCTTGATCCTATATATTGACTCCACCTCCAGCATACCCTTGCTGAGTCCATAGTGCCTGTACCTATGCGAGGAAGCCTTCTAGAATTCCGGTTATCCTTCTCCGTGTACCAGTCCCGTTTGCGCACGTCCTTCGACCATGAACCTTCGCTGCCTGCCCTGAGCTTCTGGCCTGTCCGCGACTACGAGTTCGCCTGCCGATTCTGTACCTTGTTGCACCTCGGCTCCTGCTGCAGGCAAGTCACATCAGGGGTAGCGACCTGGTAGAATCCCGCCACAGCAAGTCCATCCCACTTTGCGGCGGGCTCTGGTGAAAACCGGGACCCGCTTAGACTCCTCTCCCTGGTGTGGCCCGTACCATCGCCTGCGGTGGCCCAGTGGATCCACTATGCCCAGTCGTCACATAGCGTTACACAGACCGAAGGGCATCTTGAGGTATTTAAAGTGCCCATCTCGAGTGTTGAAGGCTGTCCCACTCATCTCTCTCTCGTATACTGATGAGGTTATACCCCCCGCAAGTCCACTTTAGAAAAAATCTTGGCTCCCCGGAGCCAGTCAAAGAGCTCCGAGATTAATGGTAAAGGATAACGGTTCTTCACGGTAATTTTATTGAGGCCGCCATAGTCAATACATGGACGTGGTGACCCATTCTTTTTCTCGATGAAGAAGAACCCGGCTCCAGCAGGAGAGGAGGACTTACAAATAAAACCCATCTGTCTCAGGCACAGATAATGGAGGACTAGTCCGGGGAGGACTAGTGCCCATCAGCAAGTCAATTGGGCAGACGTAGTCGATGGGGCGGAAGGGTCTCAGCTTGCTTCTCTGAAAGCATATCAGCAAATTTCTGGTATTCGGCTGGCAGACCCGGCAGAGGCTTGAGTGGTGTCCAAAAGAAGAGGGATATACCAGGCGAGGTATCACAAGACAGTCTTGGCCCCAACGTGTGACTTTACCTGTCTTTCAGTCTAGCATGGGGCATGGCGCTGCAGACACAGGAGTCCCGGGAGAATCGCCAAGGAATAGCGGAGCAAGACAAAGAATGCAATCCTCTCCTTGTGTAAGGCCCCAATGTGCAGAGATACAGGCTCTGTAGTAAATTGGATAGGATCGCTTAGTACTTCACCACTGACGGAGATTACAAGAGGTTTGTCCAGACGGATCAGTGAAAGGCTATACTAGGCCAGCAGAGAAGCATTGATAAAGTTCCCTGCAGATCCAGAGTCCAGAAAAGCAGAAGCCTGGAAAGAGAGTCTTGAATCAGTCAAGAGCCGGCATCATCAGTCGTGGAGAGGGGTGATTCGCACCTAGGGACGCCTCTCCCACGTAACCTAAGTGAGGGCATTTCCCAGACGCTCGGGACGTTGCGGACAGTCTCTTCGGAAATGATCTGGATTAGCGCAGTAGAGGCACAAATTCAAATTCTCCACATGAGATCGGGACTGCTCTTGCTTAGTCAGGTGGGCTCTGTCCACTTGCATGGGCTCCTCACCGGAAGGCTGTGAAAGTGGCAGAGGAGGCCTCTGGAAAACTGGAGTAAGACGAGGTAAGTGATGGGGCTGAACCGAGTCATGTTCTTGACTGAGTTCTTCCTCTCTCTCTGTGAAGCACACGTTGATGCGGGTGGCCAAGTGAATTAGCTCCCTCAGGGAAGACGGAAGGTCTCTTGCAGCCAGCACGTCTTTTATCCTACTGGAAAGGCCCTTCTTGAATATGGCGCATAGGGCGGCATCATTCCAAGATAGCTCCGAGGCCACAGTACAGAACTGGACTGCGTAGTCCCCAACCGGGAATCCTCTTGGCGAAGGTTCAGAAGGTTGCTGGAACTGCTGGGCAACACTGGTCGTGACATCCGCAACACTTGGTAGAGGCACCTTGGCCAGATCTAACTGTAACGTCAGGAGTAGTGGATGCAATGGACCACAGCAAGCGGTGGTATAAGCCACACCACAGAGCAAAGACAGAAGTCAGCCCAGTTCTCCAAAAATCAAAATCCCTCTTTTGTACATCAATTTTTGAGCCACTTATTCACCTTTCTCATCTCCCGCTGCCTTCCTGGTGTGGCCTATGGTACAGGAAGTATTTCTGAAAATACTATCATGGAGGTCCTTGCCTTGAACTTTTGCCACTTTTTGTGATTTGTTTGAATTGCCTATCATGTCACCCAGCAGGATTACATCACCAGGCCTTTCCTCTCTTTAGTCAAAGAAAGGTCTGTTTATGTGTAGAACTGTAAGTAGCTACATTATAGCTCAGAGGTAAAACTTTTGACTCCAGGCACAATGGTCCTTGGTTCAAATACCTGCAGGAACCAAACCTGTGGATTTTATTTCTCTTTTTTAATGCACATACCAGATTGAGGTTTCTTTTTTTAATTTATTTGCACTGTTTGACTAATTACGAAGGTGTACTGAGGACAGGAGTAGAATGACAGCACCTGGGGTTTGAACACTCAGTAGCTGCCTGAGAGGAGAGGTGATGTCTGAGCATGTGCGACCAGGACTGAGAAGTTCTCAGCCCTGGTCGTATCCCCTGGAGATGAGCTGTAAACGATGGAGCACTAAAGGAGCAGCTAAGACAAAAACAGTCCAGATTTTTTAATAATGATGAATG
This sequence comes from Phyllomedusa bahiana, assembly GCA_025379985.1. Classification (NCBI taxonomy): domain Eukaryota; kingdom Metazoa; phylum Chordata; class Amphibia; order Anura; family Hylidae; genus Phyllomedusa; species Phyllomedusa bahiana. The sequence continues at coordinate 68,973 of JAODAL010017846.1, read as the reverse complement.
GTGAAAATGTTTATTATTTATTTTACAAACTTCCCACGTCAATTTTACTTTGTGGCAAAACACCTTTTTCCAATGCTGTTATGCAATGATGCTGAAAATCCCTCCTTCAGTAAACAAAAGGTGTTTAAGTATTAAATTCATTTCAGTAAGTGTGTTCAATACTTTTCCTGGGTCATTTCTCCTTATTACATTATTATTTACTATGTAGATTGAGTGATGTGTTCAATACTTATTTCATCTGCTGTGTCTATCCAAAAATGTCAAAATGAAAAATTACAACATGTCCCATTAAACAAACCCTCATTAAGCTAATGTAATGGCTTTTAGAATATTGCAATCTAAAAAAAACAAAAACATGTCTGCATCCTGAAGGCCAAATTAGGCCCCATCCTTAAAGGGTTAATCTCTGCTTAACATTTTGCAGCTGCAATATCACACATTCCTTACTTGATATTAACAGTGAGACTGGCTGGGAATTCAGAACTGATCTTTTAATCAGCTTTTTCCTACCCAATAAATGTATTACTTATGAAGTTAAGCTGTTAGGCCACTTATTCTGTGAGTGAGGTATTTCACACTGTGGTTAATCTTATTTTGTCTTTTATTATCTTTGTTTTTATTTTTAACCCAATTTACTTACTTTTTACTCTTCGTTAATAGAATTTTTTTTCCCTCATAAAGGCTATGTATACCTTCCTGACCAATTTTTTAAGTAAAATAGAAAATAAAGCTACTTTGATGAAAAATATCCTAGTCCCCAGAGCCTTTAAGCAGATCTAAGGATATGTCCCCACGACACTGGTTTTCACCCGGTTTTACAGACAGTCTTCGGTTTTGAAAGCCCTCTGTAAACCGAGTGCAAACTTTTACACGGACTTCAATGGAAAATCCGTGCAGCAGTCCCCACTGCACGGATTTTCCGCCATACGTTTTTTTAGACCACCGGTGGTCCGAAAAACATAGCACATGTTCTTTTTTCCACCCGGTTTTCGGGCGAACATGAGTATGTCGGCAAGAAGGGGAGGGCTTTTCACTGCAAACCATAGAGAAAATATGTCTCCCTGCTTGACAGAAACAGAACAAATACCGGTTGTGTAGACAGCCCCAGTGTTTTCAGGGTAACAGACAATACTGCATAGTGTGAACCTGACTCCCTCTCCAAATATTCCCTACTTCATGTTAACATACATTCAGTTGTATGATATACTTCCTTTTTCCTGTCTGCTAGCAGACTTCCTATGGGTTACCTGATTTCCCTGCAGCCTGCTGACTGATTGCCAAAGATTCTGAAGTACAACACTAGTAATAATGAAGGAGTGATGTAGAAGTCACTGTTTCGGTATACTTTTGAGTGGTAGCCATTTGCTATCTTGTCTGCAACTTTGTGAACCATATGTCATTGTATTTTACATACGCACGTAGTTGCCAACTTTTGGAAGTGGCCTTCAGGGAGATTTTGAATTACAGCTTGCCGCCTTAATGGTTTGAGTGAGCTACACCGCCTGTTTTACATGACACGCCCTCTTTTACACAAAGCCACACCCCCTTTTCACATGTGTATAAAAGCTTTGAAGGAAAGTGGATAATGGATGTGGTATCCTTCAGCTTTACTGGACGATAGATCTCCTAACCAGCATCCAAGCTGGGTAACACCAAATCAATCAGATTTCCTTCAGAGCCGAGCTACAATGTGGTCCCTATACACCAGGTGATATCAGGGCAGGATGATGCTTTACCCTGGCACCACCACTATTTAAAGAGCAACCCAGAACCAGTAAAAAAAAGTCCTCAGATGTATAAAGTGGTTTAGCTGCCAAACAGTGTTAGGCTAAAACCAACCAAACATTATCAACTTGTGACTATGTCTGGCCCCTTTTCAGCCATATATACTGCACTAGTGTATATAGTGTGCGGGGCGTTTTTGAAGCGTTTTTCAGCACGGTTTTTGCCCTGGCTATTAATTTGTATGGATGGAAACCTCGTCCAAAACCTCTTCTGAAGAAGTGTGTTTAAGGCGAGGTTTTGATGCTGTTTTGGGCGCTGAAAAATCGGCGTCCAAACAGCATCCATATAAGCCGTGTGAACATACCCTAATAGGCATGCCGAAGAGTGTATTCTAAAAGTTACCAGTGCTTGATATGGCCGGTACAAATAGAATACCGGCACTGGCCTCCTGGCAGTAAAGCCATCCCTGCCGGTGGTTTACCAGATTTGTGGCAAACTTACCAAAGCAGGAGATTTACCAACTCTTCAGGGATACCGGGAGGACCCCCCCCCCCCTTTTCATTGAGTCTCCCTGATGATCAGGGAGAGTTGGTAAGTATGCACAAGCAAAACAATTGGTCTGTTGACCAACTTTCTAGTAACAAGTCGATCTTCTGCACCATCTAGTCCACATTCCAAGTGTGTCGTAATTAAAGGGGATGTATCGCTTAATCAGTTGGGGTGTTCTCTTGAAGCTTGATCCTCTAATTTCCTGAAATTCAGGGGCGTTTCTTTCCCTCCCAGCTGGGCGTTTCTTAACTGAAAAGGGATGACATCATCCCCTCTTCACTGTTCATGCTGGCTCCAGTGTGTGTCCCCCCCTCCCCCTCCACATGTCATTGTCCTCTCACTATGCAGTCTTATTTTTTGTAAGAGCTGTTGACATACCTGCATTCAGACTAAACAGTCTTCCATAAACTCAGCACTGATCTCTTACAGCTGGACGGTTGCTACAGTTGAATCCAGCACAGATCCATCTCTCTTCATGTTTACATAACGCACCCACATGCAGGACCATTACGGCACTGTGGCACCATACTGCTGTTTTCTGATTATAGAGACAGCTGCAGTGTCAATGAGGAGCAGTTAGCTGTATAGAGTGAAAAAATTTTCGGTCCCTTACACGCAGGAGCATTAAGGCACCGGGCACAATTCTCCTGTTTTCTGATTATGGAGACAGCTGCAGTGTCAATGAGGAGGCAGCTAACTGTATAGAGTGAAATTGTTCATGGCCCCTAATTCTGAGTGAGAGGCAGGAATGCAAGCTCTGTGAATATAGCCGACCTACCGGGGGCTGAACAGAATGTAAATTATTAGAGCCCTCAGCTAATGAAATGCAAGGAGGTGGGATCTGACCTGCACTGGAGAATTTTGTTTACAGAAACAGAAGATAAGGAATACTGTGAGAACAAGACAGCTTTGCTAATGACATCCAATTGCAGAGTTGTTTGTTTTCACTGTCCCCTTATTCTGAAGGCCATTTAATGAAATGATACAACCCCTTTAAGGCTGTAACTAACAGAGGATAGGGCCATGACTTACTTTACTTTATAAAGGATATAAAAAGTGTTAAGGCACAATTAACTGGGCACTCTGTACACCCTTTATGTGTGTGCATCTCTGTTCTCCAAGCTCCTATTAAACCCTTTTTCTTCTATATTTTGGCATCGCTGGTAGTACAAAGGCTAGGATCACCACCTCAGCATTAAGGGGGCTATAGACCTTGTCAGGAGCACCTTTCCTGCCCATTTTTTTCCAGGATACTTTTCCTGGCTTATGTACCAGACTAGTGAGTAGTTGCTTTATATGGTAGGTAAAACTACTTTTTTTACTTTATAATGAAAGGAAATCAGTGAAGAGTGAAGAATTACCCCACTGAAGAGTCAGTGGATTATATGGACGAAACGCGTCTGAGGATTTTCCTTTTCTTGACATTTCCCATATGTATTTTTCATATGTAGTAATAGTATCTACTTTATGATATTTATCTCTGGACATTTTTTTGTACTGTATTTCATCTGTCTATTCTGTTTTACTACTTGATAGGATAGGGTTAACTAGGTGACAGTTTGCAGGTTCGTCCTAACGGGGCGGATCTCTCCGCTTAGGTGACAGTGTAGGGTCACCCTTATTTTCTGAGTGTTTTTTTTTTCTCCTCAAGAGTTCTTTTTTTTTTTTTTTTTTTTAAACAATGATTTTTATTGAGAAGAAAAGATATCATCCTTTAAAAAAAATAACAAAGCAATATATAGATAAAACTTCAATATGTAACATTTAAATGCTCTGTTAACACTTAAACTTCTCCATTTAATTATAATAACATCCATAAAAGATAAACCGAGCCAAACTTAAATAATCCCTATAAAGCCCCTCCCCTACCACCCACCAGCAACCCCAGAAATGGAAAAATCTATCACCAAAAAATTTTATGAAACAAGAGTTCTGTGTTTTAAATATTTAGGTCTTCATTTATTTATTTATTTTATTAATAAAGGTTAAGTTTTATAGAGGATTTTTTAACATGGATATTAGTAAAAAAGGCTCCCCTTTGAGTAGCAATACAATTTCCTTAACAGATGGGATAGATGGAAGAGAAAAGGAATGACTGTAGACTCAGGTTGCCTGTACATTTAATACTTTTGGACATAGTAAATTAAAAGGGTACTCATATTTCATTGATTTAGTTTTAAAGATGTAGGCAAAGGTAAATAAAGACTATTAGTAAATACATTGCTGTTCTGATTTTCCTTCCTTTCTGAATTAGGGCAGTTCTTATCTACGCTGTAGCACCCTATTACACATAGACGACTGATGTAGCCTCCATCACATAAAGACCACTGATGTAACCCCCTCTGCCACATATACACTACTCAAAAAAGCAAAATATTGTCAGCACATCCAAGACAATTAAACAAAATTAGTATAGGTGCATGCTGGAGTGCTGTCATTTTTGCTTTTTGACTGTTTGCATGGGGGAGTGCCTAGTCCGCATTTTGGTTTTTAATCAGAGGAAAGTGTAGCTGGAATCTTCTCTCCCTAAAAATATGAAGGTCTGAACAGACGCCAAGTGAGGTAAGAGCAGAGTAAGTACCCATCTGTAATACCCTTCTGTCACAAATGAAACACTACTGCAGCCCCTCTCTGTCACATAAAGATAGGTGCTGTAGCCCCACTGTCACATTTAGACCACTGCAGTAGTCCCCTCTGTAACCAATAAAACACTGCTGTAGCTTCCTTCTGTCACATATAAACAAGTGCTATAATCTTTCTCTACCACATTTAAAACACTGTTGTAGTCAACATTGCTACATATAAAACACTACTTTATTCCCCCTCTGTCACATATAGACTGGTGCTGTAGCCACCTTGTAACCTATAAAACACTGCTTTAGCCCTCTCCTCTGTCACATATAGACAACTTATGTTGCCCTTCTCTGCCACATATAGAACACTGCTGTAGACCCCTCTGTCTCTGTGGTCAATCTCTCTCCCGAGTCCCCACCCTCCTAAGAAACGCCCCTGTACCTCCCTTCTTCTTGCATTATCCAGTCTTCCACTATATGAAAACCTTTCACTTTCTGTTCTCTGTAATAGCACTCTCCCTAACTGGGGAAAATTCTACATGTTTCCAAAGTGGCATGTGCTCAATAATAAAAAGGGAGGCCCAAACAGTTTTCATACCTATTTCCAGATGACAAGGGTGGCATGTATTGTAACTGCTTGTTTTGCTATTTCCAGCCACAGAGCATATTTAGTATGACCAAGTGGTGGGAGGTGCCATAACATGGCCAGTGCAGTTTCAATATCAGTGTTAAAGCAGTGAAAGGAGTCCACTATAAGTCTAAAGATACAAGCAAGGTTATATCCGCTGATATTGGGGAAAGTTTGTCCCCCTTCTTCATCTTCACATCAAGTCCGGGGCGTACATGGGGGGCGCAGCCCCTTTAAGGGGAGGCCCCTCATGACCTGGCGCGCCGGCCCGTGAGGTAAACGTGGAAGGCGGAGTCGAGCGCGGCGCGGGGAGGCGCCAGCTTATAAGCTGCGCCCCGCGCTGTGCGGGAGCAGACGCGCAAGAAGAAGCCCTGAGAGGCAGTCCCTGCGCGTGTCTGCTCCTGTGTAAGTGAGTGCAGGAGCTCTTGTGTTATGGCGAACAGCGTGGAAGCACTCCTGGCTAGACTTAGGAGCGCAGCGGGAGAGCGTGGCCCCGCATGGTTAGAAGAACAGGTGCGGGGGGCGCTGGGAGAGAGGGGAGGCGTGGGTCCCTCACCACCTAAAATGGAGGCCGGGGCGTCCTCGGTGGCCGACAACCCCCTGGGGCCTTTGGTGCAAACCAGGCGCAGAACGCGCCCCCCAGAGCGGCTGAGCCCCAATGCGACCCCTAGGGCCCGAGCACGCCGGCGGAGCCCCTCTCGGGACCCTCCGGGACAGCGGTGCGGTCTTCTGGGCGTTCGCACGCCTTCCGTCCTGGGAGGAATCCATCCAGGCGGGCGAGCCCAGCGGAGCACAGCAGGCAACGCCCCAGCTTGGGGGTGGTGCAGGCTATGGTTCCTGACATCAGGGATGTAGCAGCAGCGGCAGGCTCTCGTGGCGATGCTCCCGTCAGGGGGCCCGCCAGCATGCGTGGACGGGACGTGGACATCGTGGAGGCAGAGCCGGCTTGGTCGAGGCGGGACCGTGAGGATTCGGGATCGAACGGTCCAGATGGTCTGGGGCCTGCAGCGCTGGGGGGCCCACCTGGGGGCCCTGCAACGAGGGAATCGGATCACAGCTCCCATGCAGCCTGGTGAGTTTGGTTCTATGTCATGTCTGTTACCGTCGGGGCAGGCATCGCTGGGCACGGCAGTGGGGGGGCTTTCGACGGGTGAGGGAACGGCGGATTGGCGGGACTTGGCGCTTAGCTTAAGGGAGGCGATTTCAGAGTGTGGGATTGCCGGCGGGCCGGTGACTCTGTTGTCGGCGTTGGGCTCAGCGGGTCTAGGGTCTGGAATGGTGTTACCCTACCCATTGGGTGTGGGCGAGTTGACTGGGGATGAACATAGGGGAGGGAGTGCCAGAGTTGCGATGTCCGTGCAGACGGAGCAGGACACGGTGGATAGAGTTTGGTTGAATGACAGGGCTAGGGGCGAGGTCTATGTGTGTTTCGAGGGCCCTTTGGGCGCTCACTTAAAGAAGGAGGTGAGAGTAAAAATCTGGCAGGACGAGTACGTCGAGATTTTTTCTCTCCTACCTCTGGAGAAATTCAATCTACCGAAGGGAAAAAGGGACGAAAGTAAGAAGGAGGAGGAGGAAAAGCGGAGGTGGAGGCTAATTCCGCAAACCTTCCAGAACTGGATGCAGGCGTTGCCATTTTGGCCATTTTGCCATTTTGACAATTTCGTCAGCAGAAAGCTGGTGGGATCAGAAAGACATCGGGGTGTGGCTGAGGGTGATGGCCCCGTTGCGGTACGGGCAGCCCTTTCAAGGGGGACCTGGCAGCTCCGGGCAGCAGGAGGGTGCCGGGTCGTTTGGGGGCGGTTCTCAGCGGGAATCCAAGGCCGGGGTCTGCTGGCAGTTCAATGAAAGTCAGTGCAGATTTGGGACGGGTTGCCGGTTCAGGCATGCCTGCTCGGTGTGCAGTGCCGCTTCCCACGGGGCCACAAGGAAAAGGTAGGGGATCAGGTAATCAGCAGGGGGCGACTCCGGTGAGTCTAGTCGCGATGGAACCTTACCTAAGTAGATACCCGGATGGGGAGGCGGACGCTTTTTTGCGGGAAGGGTTTGGTGTGGGCTTGAGACTCACAGCACCAAGGCATAAGGTTCAGTTTTCGACAAGAAACTTGAAATCCGCTCACCTGCATCCGGAGGTGGTGACGGAAAAATTAGCTAAAGAAGTATTGTTGGGCAGGATGGCAGGTCCATTTCGGACCCTTCCGGTGCCTGATTTGGTGGTCTCTCCCTTGGGGGTGGTGCCCAAAAAAAAGCCGAATAAATTTTGGCTCATTCATCACCTCTCGTTTCCTAAAGGTTTGTCGGTGAACGACGGTATAGACCCGGAACTTTGTTCCGTGGTTTATACTTCGTTCGATGCGGCGCTGCGCTGGGTGAGGGCATACGGAAAGGGGGCGCTTATGGCGAAAACGGATATTGAATCCGCGTTTCGGTTATTACTGGTTCACCCAGAGAGTGTGAAGCTGCTGGGTTGCTGCTGGGAGGGGGAGTTTTTTGTCGATCGGTGCCTACCTATAGGGTGCTCAATTTCCTGTTTCTATTTCGAGGCGTTCAGTTCCTTTTTGGAATGGGTAGTGCGAGACGTCTCTGGAATGCCATCCGTCATCCATTATCTGGATGATTTTTTGTGCATTGGCCCAGCGGACTCAGACGTATGCGGGTCGCTGTTGGCATCAATGCAATGGGTGGCAGGCCACTTTGGGGTTCCACTGGCGCCGGACAAGACGGAAGGGCCGACGACCGCAATCAATTTTTTAGGGATACGGATTAATTCGGTGACATTGGAATGGTGCGTGCCGGAGGACAAGCTGCGGGACATGAAAAAGGAAGTTGGGCGGTTGTTGGGCTATAAGAAAGTGTCACTTAAGGAGCTGCAGTCCTTATTGGGCAAGCTAAATTTTGCTTGTAGGATCATGCCGATGGGGAGGGTGTTTTCGCGGCGGATGGCGGGGGTGAAGGCGCCTCATCACTTCATCAGGGTGTCCGCTGGAATGAAAGAGGACTTGAAGGTCTGGGACTCCTTTTTAGCGCAATACAATGGCCGCTCTATCATTTTGGACAAGGGTGTGAGCAATGCGGAAATTGAGGCATTTACGGATGCGTCAGGAAGTGTTGGGTTTTTTGCCTACTGTCAAGGGGCATGGTGCGCGGGGTGTTGGCCGGCGGCATGGGTTGAGGGAGGCCTGGTTAGGAATCTGGTTTTGTTGGAATTGTTTCCGATAGTTTTGGCGGTCGAGATATGGGGCGAGTGTTTTGTGAATAAAAAGGTTCAGTTTAATTGCGATAATATGGGAGTGGTGCAGGCCATTAATTCTTTGTCGGCCTCTTCTCCTCCGGTGCTGAGCTTGTTGCGGCACTTTGTGCTGCGGTGTTGGGGGTTGAACGCGTGGGTTGTGGCACGTCATGTACCAGGTATTAAAAATGACTTAGCCGATGCCTTATCTCGTTCGCAGTGGGAGCGATTTCGGGAACTGGCTCCAGAGGCGGCGGCGGCATAGGCGGTGGAATGCCCCGAGAGGATGTGGACCTTGGTTTCGATACCGCCCAACGTTTATTCAGGTCCTCCTTAGCCAAGGGTACTTGGGAGTCATATACAAGGTCATGGGCGTTATGGGAACATTGGTTGTCGGGTCTTGGCGCCGTTACCACGACTGAGGATAGGGTGGCAGCTCTTTTCAGCTTTATTGGACACGCTGCCAACGAGGGATGGTCCGTTTCGAGGGTTTCGCGCTTTATTGCGGGGTTAGCCTTTGGCTTTAAAACGAGGGGTATGGTTGATGTGACAAAAGCTTTTGAGGTAGTTCAAGCTCTGAAGGGTTATCGAAGGGGCACAGCTACGGGTGATGGTCGTCGCCCAGTTAATTTTCCACTGTTGGAACGGTTGGGTACCACATTGGAGGGAGTATGCACATCGGCATTTGAGGCGGTGTTATTTCGATTGGCCTTCTCTTTAGCCTTTTTTGGGGCGCTGAGAGTAGGGGAACTGGTTTGTCCAAGTAAGACGGTGGCGGGTGGTTTGAGGTCTGAGGATGTGTCCTGCGTGTTAGGGAGCCTGGTGATTCGCATAAAAAGGTCGAAAACAGACCAGTTGGGTAAGGGCAAGGTTTCGAGGCTGGGGGAAGTTTCAGGGGCAGTAATGTGCCCCGTTCGTTGCTTCAGGGATTACCGGCGGTTGTGGGTCAGGGGGCCTGGCCCCTTGCTAGTGCATGGGGACGGCAGTTTTTTGTCCCGTTTTCAGTTTACAACGGTTTTTCGCCGTTGTCTGGGGGTTTTGGGCTTGGATCCAGGGCAGTTTGCTCCTCATTCCTTCAGGATAGTAGCCGCTACTGAGGCGGCGGGGTGGGGGTTGGATGCCGACTCGGTTAAAAAAATAGGGAGATGGGAGTCGGCGCGTTAGAAGACTTACATTCGGCCGCACTTGGATCATGGTGGGTTGTAGTCAAAGGGGGAGGGGTCAATGGTTTAAGGTTCTTGTGTATCAAGCATGCATACCCCCTTCCCCCCCCTCCCCCCCTTTCCTTACGTTGCTGTTTGGTCCGGGATGCCCTGGACCGATTGTGGTGGTTGTGTTTTTATTTTTTTAAATTGCGGGACCCCGGATTTTCTGGTTTTTTTGGCCCTCTTTGTCATTGGGTTGCGGAGCGGCGGCCCTTCGGCCTACGGACGACAATTGGGAATCAGGGGAAGTGGGTAGTTCTTTGGGATGGGCAAAAAAGGGCCTAAATGGAGAAGGTCCTTTCCAGATTTCCGCAATTCGCCACTTGGGTAGGCCCCGTCTGGTGGGTTGCATCCCGGGGGACAACGTCTGGTCTCCCCCTATTGGGGAATTTAAATTTCGGGAAGCTTACATACCCTCATGGGGGTTTTGTTCCATAGGAGGTTTTTTTTGTGGTCCGATTTAGTGGCAGACGTCGTGGAGGGCGGGCCCCGGGGAGGAGGGGAATTTAAATAGGAAAGGATTAGGAAAACGGGCGTGGCATCTTTGGGGCAAAAATGGGGGTTTTGTGATACGGATGGGGAGTGGATCGGGTGATGGGGAATTCTGGCGGGGGGGATGGGTCCACTTGAAGGGGTTGGTTGGATTTGGGCCTTGGACACCCCGGAAGGTTTAGAGGGTTTAGGGCTGTGGGGGGCTCGCCTCAGAGGTAATGGTCGCTACTTTGGGGGGTTGGGGTTCCCCTTGGGTTGTAAAAGTTTTTGGGGGATGGGCTCATTTTGGCCCAAAAATTGGTGGAGGGAAGGGCCTGGCAAAGGGGTTTGGGCCCGCGGACGTCCTTGGACATTATTGATTGAGAAGTTTGGGTGCCCTGAACCCGGAGTTACGGGGGGGGCAAAACGTGAAAAAGGGTGGGGGTTTTCGCCGGGCCCTGGTGGGGCTTCGCTCTTGGCTCCAAGGCCTCACCCCCCAAATTTGGGTTTTGGGGGTTTGGGCAAATGGGGGTTGGGTACTATTGTGTTTGATTTTTTGTTAATATTTTGTTTGTTAAAAAAATGGCTGCTGTGGCCAATATATCCCAAGCAAGGTCTCTGTTCTTTTTGGGGGGATGCAGGATGGGGGGTGATGTTGGTAGGTTTTTGCGAAGGTTTGGCGCTACATGGGGGCAGAGTTTTAATAGGGCATTTTAGGTCTTTTATTTTGCCATAAAATTTATGAATACCCCTTCAGAGCTGTCCCCTTCCAAAGTCTGAGTTTAAAACTATGATTGTTTGAAGAGGATAAAGCAGTTTGGGAAATGAAACCACTTTGATTAGGCTGACAGTCTAAAAAGGAGAAAGGGAAATCCTCCCATTTCTGTAGATTAGCTTTAATCTTATGGAAGAGAGGGGGTTAGTTTAATTTATATATTGTATTGGGTTTTTTACCAATATGGATGCCCAGATCGGTGATATGGGACTTTACTGATATTTCATGTGGGTCGAAGTTAATAGCCTCTGTGAAGGTCTTAAAGGGTTTGTGTCGCTACAAGGATTGCTTTTAGGTTAAAGATCTTGCAAAAACAAAAACACTTTTCAATTATGTCCCTTAAAAAGTGTCCTACCTGTTCAATTCACCCTTTATGGTTGCATCAGCTCCTCAGGGCGTATAGCTACAGACCGTTAAAACTTCATGTAGGGTGCCAGCGTGGTTGCTAGGTACAGACCTGTTAAATCTCTCCTGATAGGTTGTCAGCACTGCTTGCTGTAGCTACAGACCTGGCTACTGCAGCAGCCTAGTAGAAGCCAGTAAACACGCCCATGAATTCAAAATGAAACCAAGAAAACCGGACTGGGGTAAAATGAATCAATGTAGTGAGACAACCCCTTTAATAGGGCCTGTCAGACCTGCCTTATTAAGGAGCATTTTCAGCCATAGCCATCTGTTATCAGATCATGTTATTGGAAAGCTGTCACATTTGCATAAGGCAGTGGCCGATGTCAGGTCCTATCCAATAAAGTCAGTACCTTCCTGATGTTCATCACCGTGGCTTTTCCTATACTGAAGTCCATTTGCAAAAGCTTTATCAGTGTGGGCATAAAATTTAAGGGTCTCATGTATGAAAACTGTCTAGGTGTAAGACTTTCTTTGTTGCCCATAGCAACTAATCAGAGCTCATCTTTTAATTTTCAGAGCACTATATGAAATTAAAGGGGTGCTCTGATTGGTTGCTATGGGCAACAAAGAAAGTCTTACACCTAGACAGTTTTCATACATGAGACCCTAAGTGTTCTGCAAGTATTTTCTAGAGTAATATTTTGGCTTGGTCTAGGAGATTGGTATATAAGATCTAGGTTCTAATAGGTCCTTCCCAGCCGTATATTAATATTAATAAAAATTTATATATATATTTAAATTTTAATATGTATGTATCATTTAATAGAATGAGGGATGCTGTTGAAATACGACCTCCAGATCAGAGTAACGTTTTTAATTCATGAAAACTTGCTGGTGAAACTGTCCAGTCCTGGAGCTGCAGTTTGATAGTCACTGGGGGTACGTTCACTGCTTGAAGGACAATTCATCTTCTGTTGTTAACCCTATTGTTTTACCTTGTCCTGGCATAGGTTTTGGTGGTATGTTCTAAGTGTTCCTGTCCCATCTTTCATTGATAAGAGAAAATGCTAAATATCCGCTCACCAATCTTTCCAGTATTGGAACAGGTCTCCCACATAGGACTGATGGCATAGGTTCTCCTTCCTATCAAGCCAAAGGTCGAGGTCAGCTTTGGTGTCTGGCCATTGTTTTTTCTTATTTGGTTGTTGTGTATCATTGGTTAACCTGTTTGCTTTTATGGACACCTGCATTATTTATCCCGTCAAGACCACTTTTGGGGTTGCCCAGGTTGATTCTAGTTGTCAAGTGCACACTTTGTACACCCATCATTAAAAAGCTGCATAAAAGAGCTAATTAATTTTTGTCAAACAATTTTTATTGACATATTGTACATAGATACAATGCATTACATTTAGAGAAATTAGTCATGTCATTTTGAAAAGCAAATTCATCATAAAGAAAGCTGAGATGCTCGCCGCCTGCCTCTCCTAAAGACTTGCAATATGAAACACACCACTATATTATTAATGACCGTCTGACCCGGAAAAGAACTGAATGCGTCGTGAAATCAACGTATCCGATATAAAGACTGTATAAACTATAAATAGATAAATTCATTAGTACCTAACGCACTGTTATCTAAACATATAACTTAGTTAGTAGGCTGCCAAGTCTTTTGTTAGTAAGATAGGACGTAATTGCCACATGTAATCTGACATTTTGGGATGACTGTAGTAAATCAATATTGGTGAGTGGTCGAAGATTACAAACTGATGAATTTCATCTATCCAATACTGACCTAGTCTACCTTCTATTAAGATATAATCCAGGTGAGACCACGCATGATGCGAATATTGGGAGTATTCCCTGCCATTTGGATGCTTGAGCCCATAGGGACACTACCATCATTTTTTTTTTCTTTTTACATAGCAATATGAAACTATTATATGGATTTAAAAAAAAAAATAAAAATAGTTATTCATGTATGTTACGCTCTCTGACTTCCTTTCTGGGAGCTCTGATAGCACTGCAGGGAGAGGATTGCTTGATGTGCCTTCTTTTTGGCCAGCTATGGTATGAAATGTGTAAATATTATCAGTAATAATCAGGTAAGTGTGAAGAAACACGCCGCCAATTGCAGGAAAACAATACTCTGTTTTCCAATTATGTATTGATTGTGATTTATTCTAAGGGTGCCTTCACACAGTGCGTTTCTGAGGTGCTTTTTGGATATGTTTTCGTGCAGGAAGGCATAGCAATTAATGCTATACATTTTTGCACAAAAACGCACCCCCAAAAAAAAATGCATCAAAAATGCACTGTGTGAAAGCACCCTTATCTCATCTATCCCTGTGGGGAGTACAATAGAACAATCATTGAGTCATAATCTTCTATTCGTAATGAGACTACATAGAGATAAATAGCAGCTGCAGTAAAGTGAGATTAGTCTGCCCTGCCTTACCGCTACAGAAGGATAATATCCTATGTATAATTTTTGCATAGAACTGCTGAAATAAAAAAAAATTGCCAAAAATTAAAAAAAAAAGTTTTCCAGGAATATTGGTTTTAACAAAAATACTCCTTTCTGCTGACAGTGACCCTTTAATCCCAAACCTTTTAGGAATCTCGATAGAACTTTGTTTTGGTAATGCTGGGTTAAAGCTTGGATGCCAGATAGTAAATCACCTTTTTCCAATTCTTTTGCATGTAAAGTACCATGAGCATAACTATAGCGATAGCAGCCAATGCAATTGCTATGGGGCCCAGTGGTTGAGGGGGCCTAATCTGGTATTTTCATTGTTCATTTTTGTGGGGAAGTTGGTGTCTTGCTGCTTTCCAGCACTTCTATGTGAGCTCCCTGACATATGGCGGTAGTATTTAAACCTTTAATTATTGCACCTTCTGCTTCTGTTTTAGTTTGTTGTCTTTCGGTGGTGGAACCACATCTCATTTTGCTATGGGGCCCTACAAATTCTAGTTACACCCCCATGAAAGTAATGTATTGAGTACTGTATGATCTTTGCTAGTCTGTGTTGCGAAGGCTTAATAAAATACTTACTAGACAAAGCTTTTAATGTGGTTTTAAACACATACGAAATAAAACTCCTATATAACACTTGTGTGAGATAAACTTTTTAAACCAGCTCTGTATGCCTGATGTTTCCATTTAAATACATCTTAAGATCTTTTTTTGCTTTCTGTCCAAAATACTAAACCTATAAAATATTGAAGTTTTTGCCCTGTTATAATCTTTCTAAATTAAACTTTCCAAGCATTTTAATCCTGACTGCATGCATATTTGTAATTACTAAGCTACTTTGTGTTGCTGCCGTTACCTGCATGCCTATTTATGCTATTGTGCCTTTTGACTTGGCTAGATATCAGATAAGTAGATTAATTTCCTTCAATAACTGCTACTATAATCAAAAACATTATGGAAAAAATAAGCAGAAATGTTGCTGTCATGACATGTATGGAGGATACCGACAATATACTGACAATATATTATGATGTTTTCAATGTCTTGATCATGCTGAAAACTAAACTTGCATCCATGTACTAACCGTACTGATGTAGAGGCCCAGCTCAAATGTAAAAGGGCCAGCAATATTGTGAAAGACATGAACTGATAATGGGAGGGCACAATGCTTGAGCTGTATGAGACCCATGATGGCAGCCCTGCATGTGACGTTGGTAATTTGAATACAAGAAATGCCTGAGTTACAAACATCCAACTTTTACATGACTCTTACTTAAGAATGGAGGTTATCGTTGGGGGTGACTGTTAGCGCAATGTCAGAGCATGAGTGATGCCTCACTTACTTTAGTCCTAGGCTTTTTGCCTCTCCTCGCTCTTTTGACGGCGTTGCATGCTATATACTGCAGCCTCTTGCACATGTGCCACCAAACTCTCTTCCTCCAAATGTGACTGAAAGAAGGCCAACCCTGGCCAAAACATTGCACAATATCTGGACAACATTGCTACTTGCAGTATTTCACTTGATTGTTTGCCCCCAAGGTGGTTACTATACCATTTTCATTTTTGCTGTTAAAAAAATTCTTTCAAAAATTCTGAAAGTGTGCTGTGTATTTAATGAAGCCATGCACAGGAATGAAAATCCTTCTACCGAGACTTACATAACCAAGGTGTACAGTATATATTATTAAAGGATTTTCCCAAATTCTTTTTCCTACCTCCGCATCAAGTTTCATCTGGGGTGTCAAAAGGGGGTGTGTGATTTGTTTAATTCCTTCTGGACCAGCAGGTGCACACAGTTTTTTTTAAAATGTAGTCGGAAAGGTTTTTTATGTTAGATTGTTAAGTGTAACTGTGCTTGGGGGTAACATTTTTGCTTACAGCAAAGGGCCCTGGTTCAAATCCCTGCAGGAATTTAAACCTGTGGTTTTTTTCCTCTTTATCAATGCACAGACCACATTGAGTTTCTTTTTTTTTATTTGATGTTTGATTATTACAAACTAGCCCAAGGACAGGAGTGAATGACAGCACCAGGGATTGAACACTCAGTGCTTCCTGAGAAGAGAGGTGTGTTGGGGAAAGTGGACCAGGGGCGAGGGGCAAATCCTGGGGCGTATCTCTGGAGACGGTGTAAAAATGGATCACTAAAAAATCGCTAAAAAAAGGGGAAATTGTTTTGTGTGGGGGGTTTATATTTAATTTTAAAATTCCCCTTATTTTATTTGTGGAAAAAACCCCTTTGGCAAAATTGGGTTTTAACTTCTGAAAAGGGTAAAAAAAAAAAATTAGGGGTATAAAGTTTTTAAAATAATTTTTTTTTTGGGTTTGGTTAAAAAATTAACTTTTCCAACGTACTTATAAATTCAACTTGAGAACAAAATGATAGAACTTTGTTCATAACCAGAGGACTGCCTATAGTGAAATCCTTTCATAGAGGCAGGTCATGCAAGTGCTATGAGATCCATGGTGGTAGGTGACTTGACACCAAATTCCCGGACCGCACAGGAGTATATTCGCCTTAGGGCATGTTCTAGTAGTGACTTGAGTGAAAAAAATATATATATCAAGAAAGGGTGTGTTTACACCTTGTTTGAAAATGTAAAAATAACATTTGAACGAGTTGCAATTAGTTCTGACAGCGTTGTGATCAAAAAAATGATTAAGCCACCACCAAGCCTTACAATGGGATCTCAAGGCGGGTGGTCCTACGCTATCTTTACCTCTCAATAGAGCCAAATTCAGAATTCTCGTTGGTTCAACGGCGACACTCTCATAATCCAGACGCAGATAGAAAAATTAAAAAGAAAACACAAAGACTTTGCACAGCTGCACTCATAATAACAGACCTGGGAGGTGGGTGTGGGTGCAAAAAACCAAAATGGAGCATCCCTTCCTCCCTTTATAGATGTGAAAAGCACCTCTATATGCGCCCCAAATAACAACGTGAAGCTCTGGCACAAATAAAAAATTTCTGAAAAAAACACAATGTGGTAAGGAGTGCCACTGGCCTCACATGTTGCGATGTCAGGTCATGCTATATATACGTCGTTATATTTATATTATATATAATTATATATATATATTATATATATATATAGATATAAGTTATGATATTATATAGTGATATATATATTTATATATATATTATATATATTATATATATATATATATATTTCTATATATATGAATACCAATTACCAAGTGGACACTCCACTGCTAATAGTGGCCTTAAAATAAATACGTTGTAGATTTGGCAATTATATTTTGCTTTTAAATCTATATAGGGAGAAGTGGATTGCCTCCATTTTTAGTTTCTTGCACCCCCACCCACCTCCACAGGCCTGTTTTTTCAGTTGCAGTATGCTTGCAAGGTTAATGTTTTTTTTTTTTTCTATCTGGATTATTGGACTGTCGGTTTGACCCAATGAGGAAGTTTGATTTAGCTCTATTGAGAAGTAAAGATAGTGTAGGACCACCCGCCTTGAGATCCCGTTGTAAGCCGGAGGTTGCTTAAGCATTTTTTGATCAAAACGTGTGAACTAAGAATCTCAAAGTTTTTACACCTTGTTTTGCCCAGGATATCATGGGAAAGAAATAATAAGAGATCCTTCTCTTACACACTATATATGAGAGATGGAGCCACTCATCCAGGGAACCCATGTCGCACACGCAAGTGATACATAAAGAGCCTCGACTTAGATAGTACGAAATTTGTCTAGGTCACATACAGCATATGCCAATGACAAATGGAGCGGAGAGGTTGTCTCTTGAAAAGAGGACATGTTGCTCCATTTTCTCTATGAGCATGCCTGAACTAGGCTGCGATTTAAAACAGTTCGTGAATGGTTTTTCTGAGGACACTTGGTATAGGCCTATCTCTCCTCTTTACAAACATGCTTGTGTTGTGTGTTGTACTTGTCTATGCTTCCTAGAGGAGAACTGCAAGGCATTGTTTACAATGAAGCAGTCATCAAGTGGGGATGTATGCACCAGTATGTTGTGTGTCTCTCTATATCACGCTTGTTTGTTGCAACTGTGATGACACTCTGTGGACACTCCTGAGATCAGTGGCCACTTCCGTCTGAGAACATCCTGCTTGAAGCCTCACAATGGCGAGATACTGTTCATCAATTGTAAAGTGTTATTTTAATCTTATGATATCAAAATGTGAACAGCATGATGATGAGGTCTGTTTAAATCCCAATTCAAATTGATCACCTAAATTTACTGGGCAATTCACATATCAAACACCTGTTTGGATTTTACCATTAAATTCCTTGCTAGAGATCAGCAGTCTGCTTGTTTCAAAAAGAGTACCATGAACGCAGTGTGAAACATATTGGACGATGTGGATTTCTAAAATGTATTTGGGTTTACTTAGGGTTCTATGACTATACGGCAAGAGTTTATACTTAGTTTTTGACTAAGTTCTCGGATTTTGAAGACCATGTAAAAAATCCGACTGGATAGTACCCGAGAAGACCACAATTAGAAATATCTGAGCTGTGAGTATACATGTCTTCATCTCGATTGTGTTTCTTGATCAGTCGTGATTTCAAATCTCGCCATTTTTGTTCGAAAACAACCTTGGAAAATCATGCACAAAAATCTGCCATTTTTCACTCAGAAAACTGTGGTATTGATTGTACTATGCCGTGAAAACGAGTCCCAAATACAACACAAAAAAAAGAAAACCTAGGGCCACATGTATGAAACGCTTTTAGTCTAAAACTCACGTTTTTCCCTTTTTTCCCCATAGGTTATTTAGATCAATGTATAACTGAATCGCACTACACCAAGTTCATTAGAGGTCTTGTCACCAGGAGGTTTCTATGGGCAAAAAAGTGAATTTTAGACCAAAACCGTTTCATACATGTGGCCCCTAGTGTAAAATACTGGCTTCGGGTGTAAGATTTAAATAGAAAGACCAGGCCAGTAGGTGTTCGAGTGTGGAGACACAGCACACGTTATAAAGTTGCGTTGTTTGTTTGTACCCCTCCCACGATGGTGCAAAAGAACTCTAATGAGAATATGCTGAGGCACCTGCTAGTGTGATTCAGTTATCAATAGCCTCAATTCCAAAAAAAGTTGGGACACTAAAAAAATTGTCGAATTTAAAAATCTGTAATGCAATGATGTGGAGATGCCAACATTTTCAGATTGATATTATATTCAGAATAGAATCATACAATCACCAGATTCAAAGTTTAATGTCTGATGTAGTAAATGTATTAATCGTTTTGTAAAGGAGAAAAAGAGTATTGTTGATTCAAAATTTCACCGAGTGTCTACATATGCCACAAAAAAGTTGCTTTGAGAGAACAAGTGCGCAATGAATGTGGCTGGAAGAAAAATGACATTGAGCATATAATCGAACAGATGGAAGACCAATTCAACACTGTAAGTGTGTGACGGTGAATTGACAAAATGATTGGGTATAAAAGAGAGTTGTCAATCGGTGCGTTCAGAGTTTTGTCAAGTGTCTCTCTGAAGCCAAAGATGCGCTAATAGAGGATCACAATTCCACCATTGTGCGCAGAAAGGGATAGGGGCAGTGCACATACCAGGTTGAGTGATGTTGTATAACAGTGTAATAATATGCAAAGACTGTAATATAGTGGTTTTATCATCAATCAACATTACAAAAATCATCAAAAGGATTCAGGTGAATCTGGAACAATCGCTGTGCATATGGGTCAAAGGCCGTAAGTAAACTCTTACTGGAGTGATTGTGAATCTCCGGGGGGCCCGTCATTCAATCCGGTGTCACCTGCACCTCATAACAGGGATGAATTACCACTGTCATGAGGAAATAAACGGAATGGGATTCAGGAATACTCTCCGAGTAAGCTATTGTCACAGTGAACACATCGAGCGGGCCATTCCGCCCCTGTGTGTCCGCAGCTGAACTCTACTAAAGTGCAAAGAGGAAGCTAGATGCGCCTAGAGCAAGGGCGCACATGACTCAGACCTCGTTGTTTGCACGCTGGGCCCTGTGGGGTCATTTAGAGAGAGAATGGATGTGTGGCAAAACGGAGAAAAACTGTTCATGTGGTCAGGATGAGTCACGGGTTTGAAGTTCTTTACTGGAAACAGGGGGACGCCTTATGTCAGTCCGGACCAGAGTCGGGTTGGACAAAGGACAACCCAAGTTGTTATCCTACGCTCCATTTCTGAACCCTGCATGCACTGATAGATATGCGGGTTGATGCATGAGTGTCTTGTGGTATGGACAGCTTTCATGTCTGGAAAAGGCACCATTAATTGCAGAGAGCTTAGGTTCAGGTTATAGAAACAATCATATGCTCCCCATCTTAGACTTCAGGTCTTTCAGGTGAAAGACCCCGTTGTATTTTTCAACAGATAATGCTAAACTACATTCTGCAGCGATCACAACATATGGCTACGTAGGAGAAAGGATCCGGGGGACTGGAATGGGCCGACTGCAGTCCAAGATCTTTCACCTATTGAGATCATATTGGCGACATGCCAGTAAAGAGAAGGTGAGGACTGTAGAGGCCCAAGACATTTGTAACAGTTTAGTGGCCTTTATTAAACATGAAGGGAGAGCATTTTCCTATTTCTAAACTTGAGAAACTGGTCTCCTCTGTTACAAAGGACGTCTTTGACTGTTGTGGTAAGAAGAAGGGGGATTGCCACACTGTGGGTAAAACCGGCAGTCCAAACTTTTTGGGATTTGTTGACAGCACATGACATGAAATGTTGAAAACTCACATGTTTTCACTTAAAATGATAAATTCTCTTAATTTTTAATACTTTTGGATCTGTGAGTTGTGTTCTATTATGAATTTAATATTAGATGGGTTGGCACCTGCCACATCATTGCATTCAGTTTGTATTCACCAATTTGTTTAGGTGTCCCAACATTTTTGGTAATTGAGGTTGTACATTGATCTAAATAAAAACACCTTAAAATTTATATATCATCAATATAGCAGTGATACAACTCAAAATAATACATATATTGAGTATTTCCATATTTTGTGGCCTTTGCTGCACTTCTATATTCTGTGTTGTTTAGAAACCTAACGTTACTCCAGGTCCAATTTTTCCGGACTCACGTTCTATACTGAAATAACCAAGGACTATGCTCAGAATCTGGGATCAGTATGTTGAATTCTGGAAGGTTCAATGGTGACATGAATTCTGCGCTTCAAAAGACATAGAAAGAATTGATAAATGGCAATAATGGGGTTGTAATATATCGTGTTTATCCAACATCAATGCATGCAGACATAGATGAATCAGGGCTGAAGATAAAAGCATATTAGTTTCTTTATTAAAAACATTAGTTACTGTGACTCAGTTCGTATTTGCTCCATGATTAAGATGATATTTGGGTTGGCATTAACTGCTGTTACCAATCCTTCTACTTTGTAGAGCAAAATCTGAAAGAGTTTGTTGGTATAAGTCTCTCTACTAGGGATGCAATGACTCGTGTATGCAGTGACTTTCTTGTCTGTATGCACATGTGTCATTGATTCCTTAAATTATAGAGCTCTATCCAATAATCTGAGAGATTTTGACTTTCTTGGGATTTGATTTTGCCTGCATATCTTCATGAAGTTTTGTATAAATTCAGAAAGTAAAACTATGAACCGGGGCCAAAATACTTTGGTCCCTTGTATATAATTAAATCTACAATAAAAATAGGAAAATACATCTATTATTGCATCTATCCATTCAACCATTGTAAAACTCTCAAATTATGTAAGAAAATCACAGTCTTATGCAATTTTCTGTGTGCATCAAGGGTTTTCCAGGACAATGTTATTGATTGCCTATCCTTTAGTAATCAATATCTGATGGGTTAATAAACTGATCTGTTAAACTGAACTAAGAGGTTGGGATGCTTGATAAGTACCATGTCTTCTTCATTGTTTACCTAGGTACAGTGCTGTGTAGTTAGTTGTGGCCTAGCCTGTGTACAACAGCTTGGTGGCTCAATGGTTGGCACTGTGCCTTGCAGCCAGTGGCGTAGCTACAGAGGTCGCAGGGGTCGCACTTGCGACCGTGCCCCTGAGCTAAAGGGCCCAAGCAGCCCGCCCCCTCCTCGTCCTACTCTCCTCTACTTGCTGTTGATCGCTAGGTCATCTTGAGCACTGTATGAATCTAGTAGATTTTCTATATAGCACCGGCCGAGAAGGATTACCTCACTGCATCTGTCGCTTCTGCCTTGTGTCCGGGTGTGTGACAGTTCGATGGATGGGAGCGCCAACCGCACAGGCACTGTCAAAGCATTGCGCGGAGGAGAAGTGTTAGTCAAGAGGGGAGAAGCAGGCTAGGGCATTCAAGCTTAGGCAAGGGGAAGGGAATAGTGAAGGGCTAAACAGCCCCGTGCTGCTCCTCCCCTCTGATGCATATGCAGAGCAGAGGCTGTGTAAACTCTGGGTCTCTGTGTGACTCATACACAGAACTCCAGCACTATTGTGGGTTGGGCTCCTGGGGGGACTCGGCAATAGAGCTTTAAACGGGGAGGGTGGGTATGGAGCACAATGGGGCAGCAGGGTTGGGTCTACTAAACTACAAACTTGGGCAGCCACGCCCCCTTGCCATCAGTTCGTGCAGCAGGCATGGAAGGGGACAGAGAGGACGTGGAAGTGCTCGTTGGACGGATTCTCTGTCTATCCTGCCGGCACTCTTTTTCGCACAGGTACTACAACTTTCACTACTGTTAAAAATAACAGAGTACCACGTGTAAACCAGTCAGGGTATCGAGGCATTAGGTATACATCACTCAGTAGCCTCGTATCTGATAGGTAAAAGTGGGTTCACACTTCGTTTCTATGTACATCTGTGGTATCCATCAGGGTTCTGGAAAAAAAAAGCACCCCGGTGGATACTGTTAGGGCTTGTTTACACTCCGTGTTACAAGCGCTTTTCGGATCCGTCTTGGGGTCCGCTCTGTCGGTCCCCAAGACGGATCTAACAATTAGCAGTGAGAATCTCACTGCTGTCTATGGCGAACACGCAGCAGCGTTCACATGAGGGATCGCCGCTGCGTGTTTCAAAAGCGCAGCCCGGCTCCATCTTGAGGTCCGCTCTGTTGACATGCAATTCTTTTCAAGACGGAGCCGAGCGGTGCTTTTGAAACATGCATCGGCAATCCTTCATGTTAAAGCCGCTCTGTGTTCGTCATAGACAGCAGTGAGAATCTCGCTGCTAATTGTTAGATCCATCTTGGGGACCAACAGCAGACCCAAAGACGGATCCAAAAAGCGCTTGTAACACGGAGTGTAAACTCCATGTGAACAAGCCATTAGGATGTGTCTACACTGCAGCTTTATGATCATATTTTTGGAGCTTTTAGGATTTTAAAAGCGCCGAAGATACGATCGTCTCTGCAGCCCCATACACGGCAATAGAAAAGACGAACTGTAATCTCTACAGCGTGTGTTTTCTCTGCCCGTCTTCTGGCTCCAGCGTATGATACCACATGGACAATACTCCGGTGCTGTTAGAGGCCGTTCACATGGCATAGGACAAATATCGGTTGGTTTATCTGACCGGTATTTGTCCTGTTTTCGGGCTGTGCACACGCACATAGACACGTTCTTCTGCCGTCCGAAAACTGGTCAGAAGAATGAACATGATCAATCTTTTTCGGGCGGCCGGCGGTCTGAAAAACTGCCGGGCAGAAAACCCGTGCAGTGGGGACTACTGCGCGGGTTTTCCATAGAGGTCCGTGTAAAAAAGTTTTCACCCTGTTTGCAGCCGGTTTTCAAAACCGAAAACCGGCTGAAAAACTGGGTGAAAAGGTGTGCCGTAGGGACAAGGCCTTAGTTTTTTCAGCGTCGTCCCATACAATCCAATTGTATGGGCGACATAAAAAAAACTACCACAGTTTTTGCCCAAAACGTGACAAAAAAACGGTCATTTGCAGCAGTTTTTTATCTGATGCAGTGGAGACCTAGCCTCACACGACCACGGTGGCATTCCAGAGGTAAATTGAGAAACGTAGTGTTCATCCGTATTCTATGGGATGCAATAGCGTAGTCAACTACACTATTGTGTCCCTTAAAATAAACGTATGCACCCGCAAACAATTCAAAACATTGTCCATGGTTGGCTACGTTTCTCCATTTACCCCAAGGAGGCCGCTGCAGCTGTGTTACATTATCCACCGGGGTACCTTTTTAGCCAGAACCCTGACATTTACTGTGAACTTGATGATTTTAAATATAAATGGACTGAAATTTTAATTATTCTGTAAATGTGTGTGTTAGGAGGGAGGGTGGGGGAGGAACAGGCTGACTTCTTGGGCCCATGAGCCCTTAGCTACGCCCCTGCTTGCAGCGCTGGAGTACTGGGTTAAAATCCCACAGCATCTGCATAGAGTTTATATGTTGCTCCATGCTTGCCTGGGTTTCCTCTGGGCACTCTGGTTCTCCTACACCCCCCCCATAAAATGAACAGATAGGTTAATATGGAATTTAGACTGTGAGCCTCAGTATTGATCTGTGGAAAATAGCAGTGATATATACAATTGAATAACCTTTTTCTGCTTGACTTTATTTCTCGGTATGAAATTTCACTCTCAGCAAATAATCCTAATTACTAGTAATTATCTAGCTATCCTGAGGAGCAGGGGTATAGCTATATGAGGTAGCAGTCGGTACTGGGACCAGGATCCTGAGAGGGCTTAAAACTCGAATGCCACCTAAGAACTCAGCAATATTATAAACAGCACATGGTAGGTTTAACGATTTTGCTTTGGGGACCAGGAGCTTCAAGTTACATCTCTTTTCAGAAGGATAAAAGCATAAATTAATTTACCAGGGGGGAACTAAAAATTTTTGGGGCCCTTTTTAACTTCTTTAGGCTGGGTCCCACACCCTTGGTTTTCCTTCCGCGGTTTTTTTTCAGCAGATTCGAAATTTTTGAATCCACTGAAAATCCGACATTCCCAAGCTTTATAAAATTTTCAATAAAAAAATCCATGCGTAGTTTACAAAACACATGTTTCTCTAGGGAAAAGCTGGGGGGGCCCGTCCAAAAAGGGAAGATAGAAAAAGGTCTATCTTCCGCGGATACTTGTGGGATTCCTTACTTTCCAAAGGGGAAAATTTCCAAAAACCCCCCCCAAAATTTTTTGGGCGCAAACTTGGGGCCAAAAGGGGCCGCAGTACAGCAATAAAAAAATTTAAATGGACGCCATTTCTTTTTAAACACTGTTTGGTGTAAGACCCCAAAACCCCCTTAAGGACCCAGCCGTTTTTGCCCTTTCCTTTACACAGCCCTTTTTTTTGAAATCTGAAATTGCCAATTTAAATGGAAAAATAACTTTTTGAAAACTTTTCCCTTTTCCCATTTTATTCAGAAATTTTTTTCCCCCCCTCGTGACACATTGTGCTTTAAGTTAGTAAAAAAATTTTTTTTCCAACAATCCTTTGTTTTTTTTGTGAAAAAAAAAAAAAAATTTCATGAAAAAAAAAAAAATTTTGCGTTTTTTGAAAGTTCCCAAAAATTTCTGTGGGGGCAAGACAGAAAATTTAAATTCACCACAAAAAGTTTATAATAAAACCAAACCCAATGTCCCCCTTGGTTTTGGGGCACTTTTTTTAAAAGGGCCCTTTTTTTTTATGACATTAGAGGGCTTAAAAAAATTTATTTTATAATTTCTCACTTTTTCAAAAAAATTTTGAAATTTAAAAATTTTTTTGGGGACCACTCCATTTCCTAAAACCGGGGTTTTTTAAAAGGGCCTGAAAGTTAGTTTCCCCCCTAATTGACCCCCATCAGAAACTCAGACCCCTTTAACGTTTTTTACAACACTTTTTTTGGGAAAATTTTTAATAACCCTTCAGAATTTCCAGAAATTAAAGAAAAAGGGAAAGGTGAAATTTTCAAAATTTAAACCTTTTTTTTGGCAGATTTTTAAAAATTTTTTAAATCCTTTTATTCACGGGAAAACGGTAAATTGCCCCTAGGTAAAGGGCAACTTAATATCAATTCCCCCCAGGTCTGCCGTTTTTTAGAGAAAACCCCCCTAGGGGGGCCCGTCCAAAATTATTTGGCTCCCCCCAAAAACCCCCCAGAATAAGAGGGACCCCTACTATACCCCCGGGGGCCCCCAATTTTCAATACTTTTTTTTTAAAATTGAGGGGGCCTTTTCGGGTTTTGGGGACACCCCAAAGGGTGCTAAAACTTAATAAAACACCCCCCTAAATAGACCGCAAATTGGAAACTACCCCCCCTTTAAAATTAATATATCCAGGGGCAGGGAATATATAGACCAGGGGGGATTTCAAAAATTTTTTTTTAGCAAAAGGGCGGGTAAAATTTTTAAAAAAAAAAAATTTTTTTCAAAAATCTGAAATTTTTTAAGCTTAAAAAGGTTTCATATATAAAAAAGGAATCCAGGAAAAAAAAACCCAAAAACCCTTTTGTTAAGAAATTTCTTCCAATTTGGGGCAATACCCTAAAAGTGGGTGTAAACTGCTTTTTGGGGCCCCTCCAGGGCATAAAAGGGGAGGGAGGGGCTTTTTGGGCTTTTGGAACGAAAGTTTTTGGGTGGGGCCATGTCGTTTTGCAAAGCCCCCAAAGTAGCAAAAAACGGGCAAACCCTTTTCCAGAAGTCCCCCCCAATTTTGGATTCAAAAAACCCACAGGGTCTAAATCTGGGGTTTTGTACGGCATTTTGGATGAAAACATTTTTTTCCATATTTTATTTTTTTTTAGCATTGGGAAATAAAAAAGGGGGGAAAAACCATTCGTCATTGTTTTTTGATTTTTTAAAATTTTTACGAAAATTCCCCGTGAAAGGGGAAAAATGATGTGATAACTTTACAAAGGGGGGTCGGTAAAAATTACAATGATAAAAGTTTTTAATATCTTTTTTTTTTCTTTTTAATTCCCTTTTACACATTATAACCAATACGTCAAAAAAAAATTTGCGTTTTTATGTTTTCCTATTTTTGACAGGAAATAACTTTTTATTTTGCTGGTTTTCAAGCTGGGGGAAATTGGGCTTTTTTTTGCGGGAAGAGTTGTTTTTTAAAATGGCCCCCCAAAGGTTTGGTTGCAAAGTCGATTTCCCTTTTTAATTTTTTTAAAGGAGTTTTTAACAAAACAGAAACCCCTTAGGTTTTTTTTTAAAATTTTTTTTAAATTTTTATAGGGGCCCCTGTACGGAATAATGACTGGTAGTTTTACTCAGCAGGTAAATAGTTAACACCAACCCCAAATTTGTAAATTTTTTTATTTTTTATTTTTTAAACGGCTTTTTACAATAAAAACATTTTTTATTCAACCAGAAAAAAACGTTTTTGCATCCCCAAGCCCCTAAGAGCCATAACTTTTAAATTTTCTGTGTTTTGGGAGCTGTGTGGGGACTATTTTTTTGCGAGATATTTTAAAGGTTTTTATTATAAATCATTTTTGGGGGAAAAGGGCCCTTTTTGATCGCTTTAAATCCAATTTTTGGGGGCCAGGGTGAAGAAAAAAAACCTCCCAATCCAAAAAGTTTTTTTAAAATTTTTAAGGGGGCCCCACCCTGCAGAAATCCCGTGAAAAGGGTTAGTTTTAAACTTTTTGGGGTTTGCAACGATTATGGAAATTACCCTATTTAAAAATATTTTTTTTTTTATGTTAAGCATTTTTAAAAAAAAAAAAAAAAAGTTTTTAAGGGTAAAACAATATTTATGCCGCAACCCTTCTGAACTATAAAATTTTTTATTTTTTCCCTATACTTTTCAAAGGATTTTTTTTGATCGCTTTTTATTCCATTTTATGTCCTCGGGATGAACAATAATTTAAAATTCGGGATTGTTTTTTTTGGGGTTTTTTTTTAGGGCTTTCCCCCCGAAGGGGTTTTTAATTTTAACATGCCGATTTATAGGGCCCGGCCCTTCCCGCATGCGGCGATCCCAAAAATTTGGGAAATTTTAAAATTTTATTTTTTGATCTTTTTTTGGGGCGTTTGGTTTTTTGAAAAGGGAAAAAAGGGGCGGTTACGTCCTTTTTTAATTTTTTTTTTCGTGTTTGTTTTTTAAAAAACTTGTTTTTCAAACGAAATTTTTTTACTTTTTCCCCCCATAGGGATTTGAAATGAGAAACTTTGATCTCTCATTCAATAGGAATCAGGGGCATAGCTTTTTTTCTTTTGCAGGGGTTTCCAAAACAACGCCCGTCACGTTTGGCCGGGACTCCCCACAGGAAAACCCCCGGGGCCGTGACGTCCCCAGAAAAACCCAAGGCATTCTCTCCCTCCGTGGTTCTGTGGGGCCAGGAGCCTGCACGACCCGCCCGATCCGTGCCTGCGGGCCCGCCGAAAGCCCGGGGAAAGGAGGGGAACCTCCCCCGGGTTTTCTCTCTTATTTTATTGCGACCCGATCGTCGCGCAAATTTTAAGGGGGTTAACCCCCCCCGCCCCTGACACCCCGCGCCGATCACGGAACTCTGCTTTAAGTTTGCGCAAACCCC
Source organism: Phyllomedusa bahiana (assembly GCA_025379985.1). Classification (NCBI taxonomy): domain Eukaryota; kingdom Metazoa; phylum Chordata; class Amphibia; order Anura; family Hylidae; genus Phyllomedusa; species Phyllomedusa bahiana. The sequence goes on along the minus strand of JAODAL010017846.1, from coordinate 40,548 downwards.
CCCAGGACGTATCCATACTTTCCAGGTGCTAAAAACCCCCAAACCCCCCGGACGAAATGGATACCCCCCAAAGGTCGAAAAGGGGTTTTTAAAAAAAGGGGGCCAAAGAAAAAACCCCGGGTCATCCCACTCTAGAAATTTTGGTTGGCTAATACCCCATTTGGGGCCCGGGGTTACCCCTTTTTTGTTTCCCTAAAAAAAACATGCAAGTTTTAAAAAATTTAAAAGGGAGCTTTCACACGGGAAATTTTTTTTGTTTGCTTTTTTTTGGGGGTTTTTTTTTTAAAAACTTTTTTGGGGGGGGGAGAAATTAGAGCATTAATTGCGGGCCCTTTCTGCACAAAAAACAAAACCCAAAAAAAACGCATAAGCTTTTTTTGTTTCTTTTTTTGATATTTTTTTGGACGTTTTTTTTTTGTGCAAAAAGGCACAGAAATTTTAAACCGCCTAAAAATTTCTCCCCAAAAAAAAAAAACGCTTCAAAAAACACTTCCTGTGAAAGAAACCCAAACCACCGGTTTTTTAATAATTTTTTTTAACCAACCTGCTTATTTTTCATTCTGTAGTTTTTCCCCTAAACCCCTGCACCGCCAATAGGAAGCATCATTACTTTCTTTTTGGTCAGATCCTGAAAGGTTCGTGCCAGTGGAATAGTGGAGCCATCCCTTATCATGTCTGGGGTAACACCAAACACTGCAAAGTCCAATAAAGTGAATTAAACATGGTGCCACCTAGTGTTTCTAGAAGGCCTGCAACATTCAGTACATACAAGATAGCGATTACTCGTTTCCGACATTTTGCTAGTGTTGGCTTGAAGCTGGTATTACTAAACCTTGACATTTCTATTACCATTTGTCTACTGAAATCATTATATTTTTTACCCCCACTGCTTGGGAACAGATGTAACAAAATTTTGCTCTAAGATGTGCAAATCTTTGGTGCATTTTTCAAATCCTCATAACTATCGATGTTTCATGCAAACAATAAATTCTGCATAGTAAAATTAACACATTTCACCCAGTAGCTTAAAGGGGTTGTCTCACTACATTGATTCATCTTACCTAAGTCCAGTTTTCTTGGTATCATTTTGAATTTAGGGGCGTGTTTACTGGCTTCTACTAAGCTGCAGTAGGAGCCAGGTCTGTAGCTATAGCAACCAGTGCTGGCAGCCTATCATGAGTGTTGACGGGTCTGTAGCAAAGTATGAGGAGCTGATGCGCCCTACAGAGGAGTATCTAGAATGGTAGGAGCTGTACGGACATAATTGCAAAGTGACTTGTTTGTTGCAAGATCTTTAAAAATAAAAACAACCTTGAAGTGAGACAACCCCTTTAATGCTGAACATTTTTCATCTCCACCCTATAATAATGATAACACATTTTTATAGTCTGAACTATACAGTTATGAATTTTATATACAAATTTCTATAGGAAACATTACAGGTAGGTATGCATGTACAAGATTCTTCTTGTGGGTCACACATTTATTTAGCTGAGAAGCCAACCTTTTTTTATTGCTATTTTAGCTGCTTGATATTGAGGGTCACCCACATTAGCCACCCACGGCATTGCTCCAATTTCCAGTGACACCTTAAGCTTGTTTGGGCTGTTCAGTTTAGCAAACACATCTTCCAGATGCTTCTTCACCTATAAGAGAGATTGAACATGATCTGTTTATTTAACCCATAATTGCTTATATTGTACATTCTGTATACTGTATTTTCTGTAGAAGCAATAATGTGTAATGCCTTTAAGAAATTGCTAGAATATAAATTGTGAAGTGTTTTGACAGCAGTGAACCAGTCCTCTCATAGTACTACACATGCCCAATATAATTTAGGACTATCTGGGGTTCATAGAGATGTTGTCAGCTCCTCCTTATGTCTTTCTATTTATCACACTGATAACTGATTGAATGTATGTAATATAAAGACGATGTATATTTAGGCTGCAGAAAAGGATTATAATCCAACAATTAAAGGTTAAAGGTAGAAGCTGCACTTGTTAGGTCTACAACGAAAAAGATAAAACCATGAGTAAACGTCATTGTAGTTAAACTAGCTAGGCGGGCAACACTTAGCCCTCTCTGTCACAAGCATAAATTACAAAAGGATGAATGTTTGATAAATGTGCATTTCTGAGCAAAATAAGAATTTGGTATAGGCATATAACAGTGAAAGAGAGCAGTTAGAATTTTAACAGCATCTTCTTTATTGATTCCTAAATTTCCATGTGACTGCAGAACTTAAATGGGTCAGGGACCTGATTAAAGGGACACCATCATCGAATAAAAGTATTCACATATTGACATGCAGTTTGTGACTATAACGTCATTTTGTTTTGCACAAATTGGATGTTTTTGATATAACTTTTTTAAATTTTCCCCTTTTAAACGGATTTCCCCGGGTTTTGGCCCTTCCTGATTTCCCCCGGCCCCGGGGAGGGGAAAAATCTCCCCAAAGGAGAGCCCCAGTTAAGGTTTTGAAAGTGTTTTTTTTTTTTGGCCTTTTAGCCCAAAATTCCCAACTGCAAAACACAAGGAAATGAAAGGGGGAAGGGCTGGAAAGCTCATGCCCCCTCTATAGGTTTAAAAAAACCCAAATTTACTTTGTTTCACTAAAAATTTTGGGGAAGCAAAAAGGGGAATAATTGTCAAGCCAATATTGTTTTTTTAAACATAGGGCGTTTCGGGGTTTTCCCCCCTTCAGTGTAGAGCAGAGGGGATATTGGCTTAAAGGGTGGGGCCCCAATTTAAGGGGTTGGGAGGGGGGGAAAACATCTTCCTTATGGAAAAAACCATTTAAGGGTGTGTAGTGTTTTTTTTTTGCCTTTTAGCCCACAAAATTTCCAGCACCCTGCATATCAAAAAAAGGCTTTAAGGGGAAAAAGGGCTGGAAAGCCCCCTCTTGCGCCCTAAAAGGGTTTGTAAAAAATCCCAATTTTACTTTCTAAAATTCCCTGAATCTTAAAGGAACAAAAAGGAAAAAAAGGGTAAACCCATATTGTTTCTAACTTAGCGTTTGGGGGTTTTTTCCCCCTCATCAGTGAAAAGGCAAGCAAATTTTTGGCTTTTGACGGGTGGGGGGGAAATGAGGGGGAAAATGAGGAGGGGAAATTCCCTTTAATGGAAGCACCATTTAAAGGGTGTAGGTTTTTTTTTTCCCTTTTTACCCCAACTACTCAGCATCTGCTATAAAAGGCATTAGGGGAAAGGGAAGGGAAAGCTAAACGGGCCCCCTCTATGGGTTGTAAAAACCCCTCAATTTAATTTTCGTTTAAAACTGAATCTTTGAAAAAGAAAAAAGGGAAAATTAATTGTCAACCCCAATTTTTGCTCATCTACATCCCTTTGGGGTTTTTTGGCCCCCCTAAACGGGTGTAAGCGGGCCGATTTTGGGCTTAAATTTGGGTGGGAGGAAAATGGTGGGTAAGGAGGGGAAAAACTTTTAAAAAGGGAAAGACCCAACCAGTTAAAAAGGTGTGTAGGTTTTTTTTTTCCCCTTTTGGGCCCACTATCCTTTTCGGAAATACCCAACAAGGCATTATGGGAAAGGACGGGAAAAAGCTCACTCCTCTAATAGGTTGTGGGCTAAAAGGCAAAAAAAAAACCAAACACCCTTAAACTGGTCCCTTTTCCCAAAAGGGAGGGGTTGTTCCCCTCCTCATCCCCACCCCTTTGCCTCCCCCCAAAGTAAACCCAAATTTTCGTCTGCTCTCCCACTGTTGGGGGGAAAAAAAACCCCCGAAAGCGTATGTGATAAAAAAATTTTGGGGCCCTTGAAAATTTAAATTTTTTTTTTGCTTCTCAAAGACCAGTAAATCAAAAAAAAAATTTGGGAGGATTTGTTACAACCTTTAGAGGGGGGGAAAAGTGGTTTTCCCCAGCCCCTTTCCCCATAATGCCTTGTGATTTTGAAAGATGCTGATAGGGGGGCTAAAAGGCAAAAACAAAACACTACACACCTTAACTGGTGCTCCCCCAAAAGGAGAGATTTTCCCCCCTTTATCCCCACTCTTTGGGCCCTCCCCCATTTAAAGGGCCAATATCGCTCTGCCTACACTGATAAAGGGGGAAAAAACCCCGCCCGCGAATGTAGATGAGCAATTTTTGGGCCCTTGCCCAATTATTCCTTTTTGCTTCTCAAAAAATTGGGGGAAAACAAAAGGTAAATTGGGGGATTTGTTACAACCTATAGGGGCGCAGTGAGCTTTCCACTTTTTTCCCCCTAAAGCCTTGGTTTAGGGCAGATTTGGGTGGGCTAAAAAGGCCCAAAACAAAACACTAAAACACCTTAATGGTGCAATCCTAAGGAGTAGGGTTTCCCCCCTCATCCCCAACCATTCCTCCCACCAGTCAAGCCAATATCGCTCTGCTCTACACTGATGAGGGGCAAAACCCCGAAACGCGTATGTAGATGAGCAATATTGGCTTGACAATTATTCTTTTTGCTTCTCAAAGATTCAGTGAATCAGAAGTAAATTGAGGATTTGTTACAACCTATAGAGGGCGCAGTGAGCTTTCCAGCTCCTTTCCCATAATGCCTTGTGATATGCAGATGCTGAGTAGTGGGCTAAAAGGCAAAACAAAACACTACACACCCTTAACGGTGCTCTCCATAAGGAGAGATGTTCCCTCCTCATACCCACTCATTGCCTCCCACCAGTCAAGCCAATATCGCTCTGCTCTACACTGATGAGGGGCAAAACCCCGAAACGCGTATGTAGATGAGCAATATTGGCTTGACAATTATTCCTTTTTGCTTCTCAAAGATTCAGTGAATCAGAAGTAAATTGATGACTTCCTGTCTTTAATTTCTGATAGAACAGCACTGTGGATTGCTTGATGGTTCTCCTACAGGCCGGCTAATTGCCTAAAAGAGGTATAAGTGCTATAAACAGGAATTGATAAGTGATTAGAAAGATCAAAACTGTCCCCCCCAGTGCAGAAAAAAATAACCCATTCTCCTTTCATGTATTGCCCTTGTCATTTCCCTTTTGGTCTAATCTATCTCCTGTCCAGAGATCCACAGAGTGATCATTAATCATTATGTCATTAACTACTATTTGTAATGAGACTACATGCAGATAAGCACCAATAGAAAATGGAGATGAGTCTTCCCTACTATTAAGGAGTTCTCTCTCTTTACTGTCACAGCTAGAAAAGAGCAGGATTTCATATGCAATTTGTTATTTAACAAAAATCCTACTGTTCACAGAGAGCAGTTTAGTGATATTTCGAAGGTGGAAGGGAGGCAACCCCTCCTGCATAACTATCTATATCCCATGGTCATGTGGACTACGGCATATGTGTTTAAATGACCAGGATCAGGCTATGTTCACACGGCTTATTTCGGGGTGTATTTACGGACGTAATTACGTCCGCAAATACGTCCCGAAATACGTTTCAAATAATGAACAATTCGATTAGCATTGATTCCAATGTAAAATACGCCTCGTCGTTCAATCGAGGTGTATTTCTGCGACGTATTGGCGGGCGTAAATACGTCCGTAAATACGATCGTAAAATTAAGTCCCCTGTCACTTATTGAGGCGTATTTCGCAACGTAAATCCTCATAGTAAAGAATGGGGATTGTATTTATGTAACGGTCTGGAGGTGGATCCTCTGGACCACCGCAGGCGATGGCGTAAGCCCACACCAGGGAATGGAATCTAAGTGGGTTCCGATATTCACCAGAGCCCGCCGCAAAGCGGGATGGACTTGCTGCGGCGGGAGTCCACCAGGTCACTACCACTGGCGGGGCTTGCCTGCGGTGGCGGCGAAGGGTAGGCGAGGTACAGAATTGCCAGTCAGGCTCGTAGTCGGGGACCGGCAAGAAGGTCAGGGCAGGCGGCTGAGGTTCGTGAACGTAGACAGGCAGAAGGTCAGGGCAGGCGGCAAGGCTCGTGGTCGGTAAACGTAAGCAAATGGGTTCGGTACACGGTAGGCAAGACAAGGCTTTCTGGAACACTTTCCCAATAGGCATGTGCACTAAAGATCCGGCAAAGGCCACTGGGAAGAGGCTGGGCTAAAATTGGAGCAGTGCCCGGTAGTGGCCAATTACCGGCGCACTGTCCCTTTAAATCTCAGACTGCTGGCGCGCGCGCTCCCTAAGGGGCAGGAGCGTGGCCGGGTAAGTCACTGGGGACCCGGGCAGCGGGATGAGCGGACCCCGAACCCGAGGTGCGGGACGGGGCGCCGCTCAGAGTCGGGGCACGGATGCGCCTGCGACCCGGGACGAGGGTCGCAGGGGCATCTGTGACAGTACCCCCCCCCTTGGGTCCCCCCTTCTTTTTAGAGAGGAGAAAATTTTGAATAATGCTGCGGTTCAGGATGTTCTCCTCCGGCTCCCACGATCTCTCCTCGGGCCCAAACCCCTTCCAGTTGACTAGAAAATATCGTTTCCCTCTAGTCCTCCTCATACCCAGGATTTCTTTAACCACAAAGACATTAGCGGCATCAGCCACAGACGGAGGATGGACTGCCTTCTGAGAGAAGCGATTAAGGACCAGGGGTTTTAGTAGCGAGACATGGAAGGAGTTCGGGATACGCATGGTAGGAGGGAGCCGGAGTTTATAGGCCACCGGGTTTATGCGTTTAAGGACCTCGAAGGGTCCTACAAAGCGGGGTCCCAGAGTGTAGGAGGGGATTTTGAGGCGGACATATCGGGATGACAGCCACACCTTATCACCCGGGGAGAAGACAGTAGGAGGGCTTCTTCTTTTATCTGCCTGCGCCTTCATGCGGTCAGACGCACGGAGCAGGGATTGGCGGGTCAGGGACCAAATGGTCCCTATGTCCTGGACCAGCGTGTCAGCAGCTGGGACCTCGGATGAGGATGCTAGCGGGAGAGGTGGGCGGGGTTGTAAGCCGTTAACAACGGTAGAAGGGTGAGGCGCACCGCGGACTCTGTATCTGGGATTATAGAAAATTCTCGCCCAAGAAAGTAAATTGGGCCCATTCATTTTTTGTCGTGCAGACACGAAATGGCGAAAGGTTACATTCCCAGGAACTTGATTAACTCTCTCCACCGACCATTGTCTGAGGGTGTAAGCCGAGGAGAAGTCAAGTTAACTTGGAGTTAGCGCAAAGGGCCCGCCAGAATTTTAGAAAGAACTGCACCCCCCGATCAGAGTTGTTTTGGAGGGAGGGGGGGACGTGGTAGACGAAAATGTGGAGGAAAAAAATAGCTCGGCCAGGCGCAGGGGGGGCCCGAAGGCAGACCTGGCAAGGGGACAAATGTTGCAATTTTTGAAAAACAGGTATTACCACCCCCACACATCGGTAATTACGACGAAGCGGGGTAGGTCGGTTATGAAGTCCATCACTACGGAGACCATGTTGAGTTTGGTGATGGGCAGTGGGGTGCAAGAGTCCTGCGGCTTGTGGCGAGATGCCTTGTTGCAAGCCAGGAGTACACGCCTCTGGACGAACTCTTTAACGTCCTTAGCGAGGTACTCCACCAATGTACCGGAAAATCAGGAGTAACGTCTTGTGGGGCACGGAATGCCGGGCCTCCAGTGAGCAGTGACCACACTCGGATACGTCTACGGTAGCGCTGGGCAACGTATGTCTTCCCCGGTGGAACGTTCGGGAGGTCGACAGGGGCTGCGGAGATAAGCGTTCCGGAGGAAATTATGTGCTGTGGGATCGCTTCTTCACCCACCACGTCGGCGGCAAGGGAGAGGGCATAAGCCTTCACGTTTTTTCTCGGCAGGGGTGGATAGAATCTGTAAAATTAAAGCGGGGAGAAAGTAAAGCGTCCACCTAGCCTGTGCGTTGGATAAAGCGCTGGGCAGTCTGGATGGTACTGGTGGGTTTTATGTTCGTGTAGAATACAAATGGGATGCGGGCCCCTTCCAGGCAAATATCGCCTTCTTCCAGGGCCAGTTTATGGCTAATATTTTCACGATTTCTCCAATGGTGTTAATTCCTCTCCGCCTGTGAAAAGGTTTTTGAAAAGAAGCCACAGTGACTGTTTTTTGCCTCGTTGGGACCTTTTTGCGTGAGGACGGTCCTGGCGGCTACGATGAGGCGTTTACTTCAAGCGTGGTTGGGTTTCGAGTGTCTGGCCGCGAAAGGATAGACGCAGTAGGCAAAGGCCGTTTTTAGCTTGGAGAACGCTTTCCTAGCCTAGGAAGGTCAAGCTTCCTGGATTGGCGTTCTTTCTCGTTAAGGGCCACAATGGGAGCCACAGCGTGGAGAGTAGTGAGAATAAACTGCCTGTAAATAGTTGCAGAAGCCAGGAACCGTTGTAGGCCCGCAGGCCCACTGGACTGGCCATTAGCAATACGGGCTGACAACTTGGCTGGGTCCTTCCGTAGCCCTGGTCCGAAGATAATATAACCAGGAAGGAAGGCTGACTTGATGGTAGATGCACTTCCCTAATTTGGCTACAAGGTGATTAGGCTCGTGTAGCACTGTAAGCTCTTGGCGGACTGAAGGGGGTTGCAGTCTCAAGATCAGGAGGTATTTCAGGATGTCGTCCCGGTAGACTCGACACAGGTTATGGGAGAAGATCCCTGAAGACATCCATAAACGAACTTTCTTGGAAGACGGAGGGTGCATTACACAGTCGAAGGCATCACAGGTATCAAAGTGACCGTCTTGGTGTGAGGCCGTCTTCCACTCATCGCCCTGCGGATTCGAGACAAAATTGTAGGCCCCTCTCAGATCCAGCTTGGAAAGACCCGTGCGCCCTTGTACTCGGTTGGAATGATTCCGTGGTTCCAACGGTAGAGGGAAACGGTTTTTTACCGTACTTGTTCAGACCCGGTAGTCGATGCAGGGCCGTAAGGAGCGTCCTTTCTATTCCTTCGAAGAAGAATCCTGCTCCCGCCCGGGAGAAGAGGAATTTCGATATTAAATCCTTCTGAGATTTACCCGGATGTACTCGATGGCTTGGTCTCCAGGAACGGAATATAAGGGTAGACTCTGCCCCGAGGAGTGACTGGTACGGGCAGAGAAGATCAATCGGGCATTATATTGGACGAATTTGTTGTGGGCAAGGTCTCTGCTTGCTTCTCGGATAAAGACATCAGAAAAACTACGATATGACCGGGGAGACAGCTAGAGCTTTAGACGGTACGGAGAGCGGTAAGCAACCGGGGCGGTGGTGCCACAAAACAGCGAGGACCGACACTCTGGGCCCCGCCCCCCCTCGCAAAAACTTCGCCCCGTTGCAGTCAAGCACCGGGGCATGTTGCTGCAGCCACGGAAGACCTTTAGGCATGGGAGAGGAAAGACCGGGGTAACACATAGAACGACAGTCTCTCTTATGCATGTGCTCAATTTGATGGAACAGTGCTCCGTTCTGTAACGGACTAGATCTCTGGTGGATCTCCCATTGACGGAGGAGTTGGATATGGGTTTATCCAGGAGATCCACGGGAGATTGTGTTGGAGCACCACGGCAGCAGTCACAAGATAGTTCCAGCCGAAACCGGTAGTCACGGAAGGTGAAGCTTGAATAAGTGGGTCCCGGCTTCCGTCGCTGACCAGGACGTGTTTGTTCAGCGAGGGGAGAGACTGCACTCCCCTAGGGACGCGCTCTTCCACGTAGCTAGGTGCGCTCGTCTCCCCGGCCGCGCGGAAGGTAGCATTGCACACCCCTGAGGAGTTGTTCAGGGCTGGCCACAGTAGAGACAATAGGTTTTCTTACCCGTTGTCAAGTTCCTGCGGAGTAGGTGGGCTCAAGCCAAGGGCATGGTTTCCCACGGCTGGCTGGAAGGAGGCTGTGGAGCCTGTAGAAACACCGGGAGCAGGTCGGGATAGGCGGCGTGGTAGGACTGGTTCTTTATCTTGTCGGAGCTCCTAACGTCTCTCTGCGAAGCGGATTTCAATCGGTTAGCAAAAATGGATGAGACTCGCTAAAGAAGACGTTTTTGTAGATCTCCGGGCGGCGAGGGCGGCAACCTTAATCTGGCTGGAGAGACTTCTTGAACGTGGCGCACAACACTGCATCGTTCCAAGCAGCTCCGATGCTAGTGTGCGGAACTGCAAGGCGGTAGTCTCCCTCGGAGGTGTTACCTTGCTGCAGGTTCAACTGGGCGGTTTTCAGAAGGACGCAAGCGCGGCAGGCTCTGCGAAGACATACGGAATTCCTGTAGGAAATGTCACCAGGTCAGCGGTGCACTGGACTCGCCTCGGGTCCAGAGTGAGATGCCCTAGGCGGGCTTTAACCAGAGAGGAGACGGACCACGAGGCCACCTTGGATCTTCCGAAGGGAACTGGACCAGCCATAGTTAACTTGATGGAAGCATGGGTGATGAATGCCCCTGCAGGCATTAGCGGTCCCGTCAAACTTTGTCGGTATGGACATGCGGAGTTTAGGACCACTGGAGCGATCGCTACGGGAGGAACCACTGCTGCCGACGCTGATGCTGGTGTGGCGATGAGCTGCTGTTCATGGGAGGAGAGTGCCGAGCTGCTGTGCTTCTGCGCGATCTGTTTTGGATTGCTTGACCACGTACTGGTGGTGATGTTGGCGACGCTCAGGCAAGGAACTCCCTTGGGGGATCATGGCCGGATTTACTGTAACGGTCTGGAGGTGGATCTCTGGGACTACCGCAGGCGATGGCGTTTAAGCCCGCACCAGGGAGTGAAATCTAAGTGGGTCCCGGTATTCCCAGAGCCCGCCGCAAAAGCGGGGATGGGACATGCTGCGGCAGGGAGTCCACCAGGTCACTTACCACTGGCGGGGCTTGGCCTGCGGGTGGCGGGCCAAGGGTAGGCGAGGTACAGAATCGGCAGTCAGGTCGTAGTCGGGGACAGGCAAGATGGTCAGGGAGGCGGCTGAGGTTCGTGACGTAGACAGGCAGGAAGTGTCAGGGCAGGACGGGGCAAGGTTCGCGTGGTCGGTAAACGTTAAGCAAATGGGTTTTGGTAACGGTGGCATAGACAAGGCTTTATGGAACGCTTTCCCAATAGGATGTGAACTAAAGATCCGGCAAAGGCCACTGGGAAGAGGGCTGGGCAATAAAATAGGAGCAATGCCCGGTAAGGCCAATTAAATCTCAGGCTGGCGGCGCCCGCGCTCCATAAGGGGCTGGCGACAGCTCACGCCGATGGACCGAGAGGACGGGGCAGGAGCGTGGCGGGGGTAAGTCACTGGGGACCCGGGCTGCGGGATGAGCGGACCTGGACCCGAGGTGGGGACGGGGCGCCGCTCAGTGTCGGGGCACGGATTGCGCATGCGACCGGGGACTGAGGGTCGCAGGGGCATCCGTGGACATTTTACGATGCGATTTATGTGCCACACTTTGTGACACTTATTTGAACATAGCCTCAGAGTGCTCTCTGGTCATGCTGGCTACAGGCAGGTGCTGGCTGTCATTAACAGCTGGCACCTGTCGTGTATGGCGTGGGCTCAGCTTCTTTGCATCCTTTTCCCGTCTAGCGTGAGGTGGTTCTCTAGGTAGTTGCCTACGTCGTTCTGGCCATGACTCCATCTACATAGAGCTGCCATGGTCAGTGATAAAATTAAATGTTAATATTTTTCAGTTATACTACATTACAGTATACAGGTTGTGAGACTTCTAACAGTTCTGCAATATACATCATATTATTATATATTTCTTTTCACCCGTTTTTCTACCCATGAATTTCATATTTGTACCATTCTAATGTTACTAAAAAACAAATAACAAAATAATTAATCCATTTTATTACCCAAAAACCATCTAATCTCAAAAAACCATTACATTCTATTCATTTCACACTCACCAATATCATAATCCACAACCATCAATACACAATTATCATTTAAAATTACATACCCAAACCCAAACCCAAAACTCCCACTTAATTCCCAACCAAAACCCCCTAACCCCCCCAAAAAAAACCCCCCCCCCCCCCCCAAAAACATTATATTATATCCCCCTCCCCCCCCCCCCCCCCCCCCCCCCCCCCCCCCCCCCCCCCCCCCCCCCAAATACTATGGAAATTATCTGAGAGGACATTTTCTTGTATATTGCATGCAATGTACTGTATATTCTACATTATGAAGGGAAGGAGCACAATTATTGCTGGTCATCTTAGTTAATCTGTGTCTGCTGCCTGGTAAAAGAGTAATGCGACTATGATAATCCAGAAAATCAAGCATTTCTCTGCTGTCTTGTGCTACTCCACTGCTGCAAACACATAATTGCACCATGACGTCTTGTAATTTTTAAGAATTTTATGAAAATTGGGCTGATAGCTTTCCTTCAGGGCACCCATAAAAACAAATTACTAATGTGTCTATGGGTGCATAGGCGAGATAGCTAATTCTTCCTATTCAAAGCAGAATATAAGGGCATGAAGCCTCCCCCCCCCCCCCCCCCCCCCCCCCCCCCCCCCCCCCCCCCCCCCCCCCCCCCCCCCCCCCCCCCCCCATGCACCACGGGAGCTTTAAAAGGGGTGAGGGGTAAATCAAATGCCTTGTAGGGTCACCTATAGAAACATAAATTTTATGTTGTAAAGAAAATAAAGCTTTCCCAAAAAAGTAACTGTATAATTGTTCTTAGCAAGTATTATTTTGTGTGAGGGTTAAAAGGGAAAACAGGAAACCCGGGGATGGGGGGTGAAAATGAAAACCCCTGGGGGGTGCACTACAGCAAAAAAAGAAATGGGGCCTTCTCCTTTTTTTACCTAATTTATGGGCCTCCAGTGTCTAAAAACCCTTGTTTTGAGGGATGGGGGGATATAAGCTGGGGAAAAAGGGGTTTTTTTTTAAACCTTCCCCCCAAAGTCAAAATTTTGTATTTGGACAGGCCCTGGGGCATTTTTAAAAATATATATAGTGTAATTTTTGCATCTCATTTAATGATTAAAAAAAAAATGAGCCAAAGTCCGGGTGGGGAAAAAAAAGAAAAAAAGTTTCTTCCTTTTGCCGAAGCTCCCCCCGATCCATTTCTCTTTTCTTTGGGGTTTCATTTTTACAAGCGGGAAGGCTTTTGTTTTAATTCACTTACATCGGGCGTAGCCCTCCCGGTGTCAAAAGTGAAAAGAAGGGATCCTGGGGAGGGAGCTTTGGAGCAAAGGGGGTTTTTCTCAATTACATTGATTTACTACCTGTTGTTTTCTTGGTTTCATTTTGAATTTTGGGGGGGTTTATGTTCTACGGCTGCAGTAAAGCCAGGGCGGACTTTTGAACATTTGGAGCCTTCATGACAGATTAAACGGTCTGTAGTTGTTAAATGTGCAGTGATGCAGCCATAAAAGAGGGGATATTCAGAATATAGGACCTGTTTTAAAGGACATTAATTTTCAAGTGCTTGTTTTTTTAGAGTCTTAAAATAAAAATAATCCTTGTAGTAAAAACAACCCCTTTAAGTGTGGGGTGGAAAGGTTTGTAACTTTTTTTTTTTTATTATCCCCACCCGGGCCCCTTAACTTAACTGTGTTAAACTAGACAACCCTTTTAACAAAATAATTGATCATAGGAGAAGGAAAATAAAAAATCTAAAGTTTCCTTTCCTGTGTTGGGTTTTAAACTACTTGTTTCATTTGGTCTTGAATACATGTCTTGCCCTTATGCATGGACTCAAAGGGTAGGTCTAAATAACAAAGGTTTATAGTCATTTTTTTCAGTCAGTTTTTGGATTTTGAAACCTGTGAAAAACCAACTGTAAACCATCCCCATAGACTTCAATAGAAATTTCGAGCTATAGTCTACACGGCTCAGATTTTCTAAAGTCAGGATTCAAAGCATAAAATACTTGGAACATGAACAATACTCCGCTATATTTCACTCCAAAAGCGGCAGATTATTGTACTATTTAATTTAATGGGACAACCGAAATCCAAAAACAGTCCCAAACAGTAGTTTACACCCATATATAAGGTACTGCCGTACTTGGAAGAATTTTGGGGTTCTTTTTTCCAGGATTCCTTGCAAAAATGAAAGATTTTCAGCTAAAATTGACAGATTGTTGGAAAAAATAAATTTTTCATTTTCACATCCTAACGGTAAAAAACATTTTGTGAAACACCTGTGGGGTCTATATGCTCACTACACCTCTGGATATATTCCTTAGGCCTCGTTCACACGGCTTATTTCGTCACGTATTTGCCGACAGATTGACGATCGTCAATCCGTCGGCAAATCAGTCAGAAATAAGTCACAGCCTATTTTCTATTGATTTCAATAGAAAATACGGCTCGTCGTTCACACGACGCGTATTTCCGTTCCGGATTGCGGCCGCGGATTGACGACGGCAATCCGGACGGAAAAACAATGTGCATGTCAATTATTTACGGACGGATAAACCACCTACAATGATTGGAGATGGTGAATCCGTCGGGAAATCAGTTACAAATACGTGCCACACTTAGTGTCACTTATTTGCAACTGATTTTCAACTGATTTCAGAACGTATTTACGTTCGGCAATCCGATGTAAATACGTTCTGAAATAAGCCGTGTGAACGAGGCCTTAAGGGGTTTAGTTTCCAATATGGGGCCTTTTAGGGGTGTTTATTAAGTTTTAGCACCTTAGGATGTCCGCAAACCTGAAATGGTGCCTGAAGAAAATCGTAATGAAAATGAGACCCTATAGTCTGGTAGGTGCTCCTCCTACTCTGAGGCTTGTGGTTTAGCCAAATAGTGCATTAGGGCCACATATGGGATATCTCTGAAATTACAGAATTGGGAAATTCATTGTTGCTTTGCATTTACCTGGCTACATCTACCGTGTTCTAGTAAATAATGGATAAAAATTGAAAACCTGCAAAACAGTGAAATTTTGAAATCTTACCTCTACTTTGCTTTAATTTCTGTGAAACACATAATGGGTTAACACACTTCCTAAGCACTGCTTTTAATACTTTAAGGGGTATAGTTTCTTAGATGAGTATCTAACATACAGGTCCCTCAAAACCAGGTCAGAGCTAGATTGGTCCATTAAAAGATCTATGTTGCAAATTTTCTTGAAAACATGAAAAATGACTACAAAATTTATAAGCCCCCTACTGTGGTAAAAAAATAAAAAGATATTTAAAAAATTATGCCGACCTACAGTAGACATATGGTAGATGCTAGTTATAAACTATTTTATGTGGAATAACTATGTCTTACACGCAGAAACTTTTGAACTGTGAAAATGGCAAATTTTAAAAAATTTTCACCACATTTTGATATTTGTCACAAATAAACAAGGATTGTATGGACCAACATTTCTTACTAACTTAAAGCACAACGTGACTTGAGAAAACAATCTCTGAATCACATGGATAGGTAAAAGTATCAAAAAGTTATTCGCATATAAAGTGACACATGTCAGAGTTCAAAAATGTGGCTCTGTCAAGTTCAAAACTGGTTGCAGCAGTAAGGGGTTAAAAACTCTCCAAACATCTTGTTGCCCAAGTACTAGAATGAGTTGTTTAAGGAGTTATTGCTTATATATATTGCCGCACTAGAATCTGAACAGCTTTTCTTTTCAGAATATTTTTTAAAATTCTGACTATATTTTTCTTCTTTTAATTTCATCCTTCCATGCGAGTCTCCTTTCTCCTCCAAAAGAAGTCATTGAGGGTTGAAGGGTGAAGTGTATAGGCCAGTGCAAAAGTGGCAGAGGACATAAGTCAACACAACCCAGACTTCAGAGGACTTCCCTTTTAATACAAGGCAGAAATCCATAACCAATCCATCATAGCTACCAAAAGCAGCAGTCAAACAAAGCCCCCAGGGTATTCACAGGAGCAGTTGCCACATTGCATGCGAGTATGTTCACACGGCTTAACTGTGGGGCGTACAGTACGCCCCGCAAATACACCGGGTGTTCAGGCGCGTACCCCCGCGGCGCCGGGGGGCCAGCAGCCCGCCGGCCCATAGAGCGCCATTACTCGCAGCGCGTAAGCGCCGTGAATAAATGACATGTCAATTATCTCCGATCGTATTGTATACGCGGGGAGAGGAGGCGTAATCCATAGTTCTCTATGAGAACTGTGGATTACCGTAATGATTGGGGCGCATTTCGCACGTATTAGAGAGCATTACGCTCTCAATACATGGCGAAATGCGTCTCAAAATAAGCCGTGTGAACATACCCTAACACAGGGACGCCAGGAGCATTTAGACATTTTGGAAACCTGCAAGTTCACACGTTCAAGTTCCACACAAGAAAAAACGCACACAAACTGTGGCCTCATGATAGCAAGAACAAACTGGAAGATCTGTGGCTATACAATTTTGCCTCACTTGCTGGTCCTCCACTCTCTTACCTTAGTGTTGTATAAAAATGTGTTCACTTCCGTGCTATTTTTATGTTCTTCCATATCAAAATCTATACTCTCATAGAGCTTATTCTCTTCCTCAGTTAATGGGGCAACATCATCATAAATCCCAGGTATAAGGATGCGTCCAGATGTATCTACAAGGCTGGCTGTGTTAGAACATGAATAGGAGTAAATAAAAACAAAATACAATAAAAAAAATCTCATACACATAAAAATCTCATACACATAATCCTGAATGATTCCGCCCAAAAATGTTGACAATACACAACCATACTCTGTACTTTATTGCCGGTTACATTATTCCTATTATAGGGAAACTACCATCAGATTTTTTTCTTTCCACATATTGACAAGCAATATGCAACTGTTATATGAATATTTTATTTATTTTTTAGTTACGTGGTTTTTGTATATAATTTTTTAAAGTTTGTCTATGTACATTACTCTCACTGACTTCCCTCATGTGAGCTTTGCTAGCACAACAGGGAGAATATTGCTTAATGGTCCTTCGTCTCTGATGTGGTCCGAGAAGTGTAAACATGATCAACAATTACCTGATAAGTGTGAAGAAACCCCCCTTCTCAGCGCAAAAAAAGTTATCCCTGTTGTCCTTTCATGTATTACACATGGTCTAGTATAATCTTATCTACCCCTGTGGCGCGAACAATAGAGCAATCATTATGTCATTAAGTACTATTTGCAATGACTATGCAGAGATAACTAGCAGCTGAAGTAAAGTGAGATAAATCTGCACTGCCAAACAGAAGTTCTCTCACAGCTAGAGAGGACATGTCTTATGCATCCCAAATATTTTTTCAACCAACTTGTTTCCACCAAAACAGTAATAATACGATTTCCCCCTTCCACCCAAATTTAAATTTCTGTTGGAAGATAAGGGAGGTGGGGGAAAAGTTAGAGAGTAGCAGGGGCGCGTGGCATTTTAAACCCGGGGGCTCGTGCCCCGGAAAAAATGCCTGCTGCCCCGGGCCCTCATTTCCCGGCCACCCCCCTCATATCACAACAGTAGCGCGGCCCCCGGCATTTTTTCACAGTAAATGGGGGCCCCGGGCCCAAATACTACTCGGCGTTCATTTGCTCCGCTGCGCCGCGGGGGCCCTTCCCGGGTAATTTTTTTTCGCACTGGCGGGGTCGGGGAGAGGGGTTTTAGTAAAAAAGGGGCCCCCGGACACTACAAATGGGCGAACATTTAACTTCCTCCGCGGGCGTCACCAGGGCTTCTGAATTTTTTAACTGCCCACTGCCAGGTCGGGGGGGGAGCGGGCCTTCAGTAAGCCTGGGGGGGGGCGGGCGAGGGCCCGGGTAGGCTCCCCCTCCAGTCACTAATTTATCGCGAAAGGGGCACCGGGCCCAAAAATAGGTATTTATGTTGGGGCGGGGGCGGGACCCAGGCTGAATGAAAAAAAATCTTTGAATGTTTTGGGGGGAGCAATTTTTTTTTAACGAAGAATAACTATCAGCTCTGGGGTTATCTGACTCAAGAGCTGACAGCCCAAAGGTTAAAAAAAAAATTCAGCTTTTTTGGTAAAAATATAAAATTTCTGACCCTCAGCCCTATAAATTTTAAAAACTGTGGCCCGGGGTAACCCAAAAGAGCTGACAATCAGTATACAGTTTATATTGATCAGCATTGGGATATCGACCCCTAAAACGATCAATTTAAAATAAAGACTGTCAGCTCTATGGGTCGGGGTAACCCACGGGGCTGACCCACAGGGGGTGGGGGGACCTATATCTACCCAAAATTAAATTTGGGGAGTTTTCCCCAGCTTTTATACTGAGGGGGCCTATGTCTATATACTGTGGGGAAACCGTGGCCCACCTACATACTGGGGAAACCCTTTTCCCCACCTACAAATTTCTTTGGGGGGAAATATTTTCCCCTACTCCTAAAAGTTTCTTTGGGGGAAAAATTGCTTACCCTACGTACTGGGGGAACTATGCCCACCCCCCACGTAAATGGGGGAAATAGCCCCCCTATGTTTCTGAGGGGGGCCCATGCCTACCTATTTTCTGGGGGGGACCCCTGCCTACCTATGTACTGGGGTAAACCCATGCTTACCATTTACTGGGGGAACTATTTCCAAAACCCATGGGATGAGGGGACCCATGCCTACCCAGGGACTGGGGTGGGACCCAGATTACCTAATACTGGGGGAACCCATTCCTTTCCTATATACTGGGGGGGCCTTGCCTTTTCCCATATATGGGGTGGAGCTATGCCCTTTTCTATATTTTGGGGGAAACCCATTTCCTCTTATTTGACTAGGGGGGCCCATTTCCCTTTCCTTGACATTGGGGGGTTTTATGTTACCTATATACTTGGGACCCATGTCTACCTTTATCGGGGAAACCCCATTTCTACCTACAATGCTGAAAAGGGAAAACCCCTGCCTAGTACATACTTGGGGAAGGGCCTATTTTCCCCAACCCAAATTTTGGGAATCCTACTTAATGGGTTACCCTTTTCGCCTACTTGGGAAAACTTTAGACCATCCAAACCCACTAGGGGGGGGAAAAATTATATAAATTTTCCCAAACCCAATAGGGGGCCCCATATACCTACCAACCTACAGGGGGCCTGTATACCTACCTACTGGGGGATTTAATTTTTCCACCCGCCTACTTTGGGGGCACAATATAAAAAATACCTTCCTATTGTGGGACCTTTTAAAAAAAAAAAAAAAAAAAAAAAAAAAAAAAAAAAAAAAAAAAAAAAAAAAAAAAAAAAAAAAAAAAAAAAAATAAAATACCAAACCCAACCCAGTGAAGAACCTAATTTTCCTTTTCCCACTATTGAAATGCCTACCCACTTTTTTGGGAACCCATATGTTACCACTTACCTGGGGGGGCGGCCTTTCCTTTTCTATTTTGGGGGGACCTATATAAAACCTACATCCATACTTTGGGGTGGGGGGGGGTTTTTTAAACCCCCTTTATAGGGGTTTTAAAGCTTTTAAAGGGAAAAAAATGGTTACCCTCAACCCTCCCAGAGGCCCTTGGCTTTTTTACCATAGGAAAGTAGGTTGCTTTTGGAGGATTTGGGGGCATAACCATGATATAAGCCACCATAAGGGAGGTTGGGAATAACCCCCCCCCTCAGGTAGGTATTTAGGTGCTGGGAAAATAAGGTTCTAAAATGTTTGTGTGGAAAATTTTTGCAGGGGCGGTTTGGGGGCCGGGAGAATTTATCATTTGGGCTGGGCTGAATGGGAAGAAAAAGGAAAAAAGAATGACTCCCAAACAGAAGGAAAAAGTCCCTGTAAGTCAACCTTTTTTTGTGCCTGCCCCCTTTTTTTGATTTACTTAATTCTCAAAGCCTACCTGCAGCTAAATATCTACCAATTTCTTGGGCACTGTATGGTTTTGATTATTAAACTGGGAGGAAACAAACCCGTTTAGACCTGGTAGTTTACATGTGGTTGGGCCACAAATTTTGTCAAGGGATTTTTTATTTTGTCCCTTTTTAAAGGGGGTTTTCTCGCTCCCCAAAGGGAAAAGTTTTAAATTTTTTTTGGGGGAAAACCCAAAAAAAAGACATTTTCCAAATATATTTCTTTGTTCCTCTGTTTTACCTAAGGAAAATCAAGGCAATTTATGACCCTTCCCCGGCTTTTTTTCAGTTCCCTCAGTAACTGACCTGTAAACAAATTTTCCCCCCGCTGTTTTTTTTCAATTAGGGTAACAGTGAGTGAAAGTCATCACACGGTCCCTTTCCCTGTCCTGTGCTGGGTCAGCATAAAAAGCTTGATTTATGTAAAAAAAACAGAACTGTAATTTTGGGGTTTTTTTTTGGGGTTTAGATAAGAAGGGCCGTAATTGTTTAAAAAGCAATCTGATCAATTAGCATCTGAAAAACACGCAAAGGCACTGAGCTGTTTCAAACACAAGGGTGTATGCAAAAGAGTCGTCTGAACCAGGAAGTGGACAGGGTATTTTATTTTATGCTTTTCAAAATCTAAAAGGGGGAAAAATCCTTTAAGCATAATATTATTGGTCTTGGGGATTGTTGGGGTTTTCTTTTTGTAACAAACAAGTATGGTAATTTGCCCTTTTATAGGGTGATATTCAGTTAAACCCGTATGATATTAAATTTTTGGGGGATTTTCTGTTCATATGTAGGGGAGAGGGTTTTTAAAAAGTTTTTAAAATTTGGGCAGTGTGATTCCCCATTCAAAACTACACTGCTGAAGGTGAAAGTAAAAAGGGCTATTTTGGACTACGTGGAAAAATAAACTGACAGGAACATACAATAAATTTTTGTTTAAAAAAAAATCATGCCACAGTTCACGATGTGGGTAAAAAGTGCCGTTTTTGAAAAACCCCTCCCCTACGGGGGCAAACCTAACATAGATGGGGCCCTCCCCGGGTGTTTTTTGGGACCCTAGCAAAAGGCCCCCGGGATAGTGAAAAGCCAGCCCGATCTTCAATGGGGGGATTTTTTATAAGGGGGGTTTCCCCTTTAAGGGCAAAAAAGGGGAAAGGCTTTAAAAAAGCGACAGTGTGGATCAAAATTGGAAAAAGAAATTGTGGAAAGGAAACACGATGCAAAGAACCCAAAAAATAAAAAATACAGATTCCAAGAAGATGTGCCAAATGTATGAAACAGCATGAGCCACAGTGATAACTCAAATTTTTGAAAGTCTAAAAATACCCAGGGTAATAAAAATTTTTCCCTGGTATAAACACGCTTTTTGCCCAAGGGGTTAAAAAAAAACAAATTTTTTTCTTTCAAAAAATAACACCACCCCATGTGACCCTGTCTACCCAGTATTGCAGCTTAGCTCCATTGAAGGGAAAAGGGTTTTAGCGGCAAAAGCCCAAAACATCCTGTGGCAGGTTTGGGACTGTTTTTTTTTAAAAAAAGAAAACCCTGTTTTTCTGACCCTGGACAACCCCTTTAAACAACCTCATAGCTATATATTATTTATGCCAGAATTTTTTTCCCTAAAATAGTGTTAAAACTTTCCATTTAAAGAATGGGTAATTTAAAAGCGTTTTTTCCCCAAACCCTTTTTAAAATGTGTTTATCTTGCGGGGAAAGTTTTGGGGGCAATGCAAGTCTATTACCGTATAAATACCCGCCATTTATTTGTGCCATTTTCCTAACATCATCATCAACATTTACACAGGCAAGGGAAAAACTGCATTTCCAAGGGGAAAGGGGAGCTAAAAAGGATTGAAAGGGTAGTATATTAAGAAAAGATAAAAATAATAAAATGGGTAAATAAATAGATAGATAGAATAGATAGAAAAAATAGGGCAGACGATAGATAGAAAAGGGGATGATAGATTAAATAATAGTAAATGATATAAAAATATGCCCTGAAAAGTTAAAAACCTAAAAGATATACCATATCTCTCATCGATTCATGGATGATGCCTCCAAAAGTTCCTGAATGTAAATCTTTTTTCCCACTTTCCACCTAAGAATAAATGACAACAATACTTGATTTAGTAATATATATATATATATATATATATATATATATATATATATATATATTTTTATATTTATATATTTTAAAATTTTATATATTGTTCATGAATGATTATATTTTTTGCAGACAGGACATCCTACCTGTAACTGAGACTTTATTTAGCTGTTGTGATACTAATGTAATATTACATATTACACATGTTCACAATGGTAAACATAACAAGGCACATTTAGTATTGGTATCAAAAAGTTAGAAAATGTAAAATTTTGGTGCAATTCTGGTGCAATATGTGCATTTTATGTAAAACTATGTCTATCTCTAGATAAGCCTACCGGAGGTACCCAGAAGTAGCAGCTGCTACGGGGCCTGCATCCTTAGGGAACTTGTCGCATCGGTGGGATCGTGGAGACAGGAGAGTTAGCTATTTCTTTCTTACTTTTTTAACACTAATTTCTGAGACTTTTTATAACACTTTTCTGAGACCAATCACATTTTTTTTTTTTGAGTGAGGGCTCATTTTTTTGCAATCTGAGATGTAGATTTCATTGGTACCATTCTGGAATACGTGTCATTCTAAAAATTTTTGGAGGCAAAGTTACCAAAAAAAAAACACAATTTGGGCATTTTTATTTGTACGTGACCACAATTCCAGTTTAGGAGACTTCATTTAGACAACAGCTTTCTTCTTTAATTCCAAATGAGCATATTAAAATCATGAAACACAGCCCATCCAAACAAGTTAAACACTGGAATTGTGGTTACATATTACTCTTATTCGTGGCTCCATATTGAATATATCCGGTTTTTAGAAGAAGATGTTTTCAGTAGCACTGGAATAAATTATTTTTATAATGTTGGTTTTTCCCTATGGTGTTTATTATACAGGATATCAATAGTATTGCAGAAAAGTGTTCTAATAAGGAATACTTCATTAAGCCCTGGCTAATGTTTAAAATGGATGGCACCTCATAATCACATTCCAGGGGTGCCAAAACAGACCATGGCACCATTTTCTAATCATTTTGATGTTGTTGGCCCCTTTTTACTTGGGGAATCTAATTTGTTAAAGGGTGAGACTTGAGTTTTTACTAACTTTTTCCCGGATGCTGCTGGATGAACAGCCAGCAACCCACCGGGAAAGGGAGGGGGGACTTAGGTAGCCACTTGAAACCCGGGTTTGGGGGGTTTAAAAAAGGGATTTTTTTTCCCGGGTTTAAAAAAAAACAAACCGGTTTTTCCAAAGCCCCCAAAAAAATACTTAAAAAATTTATAATAATTTATTTTTACTTTTTGTGAAAATTTCCCGCGTTGGTCCAACTTTGATAACTATCAAAAATGATAAAAATCCAATATCTGAAATTTTATATACCATAATTACCTCAACAAAGAAATATGCATTTCCTCTTGTTCCATAGGTCAGTGCAGGCTTTCTGCTAAGCCACACGTTATCAGAAATGACAATATAATCAACATCTGAAAAGAACTCCTCATGTCCTTTAAAAAGCAGTTTTTTAAAAACCCAGGAGAGCCTTTTTCCTCATTTCCTTTATGATAAATTTTTCAAATTTTTACAGGGAATTCCAAAAGTAAAAAAAAAAAAAATAAAAAAAAAAAAAAAAAACAGAAATATATTTTTAGGGAATTTTCTCATGATTATTATTTTAATTTGCTTTTTGTTATGTGGATAAAATCAACCCCAAATAAAAAAAAAATTTTTTATCTACGGGCAATTACGGGTGTGTATGTTCCTCTTCCCTGTAGACCCATGGTATAACTTGAGGCACCTGGTCCCACTGCAAAATTTATACTGATATCACCAAAAAGTCAATGCATTGACTTTATTGTATAATAGGCTAGTTCTGTCTGTAGCGGGTTAATAGTCCTCTGATCAGAAATAAATGTATCTGGAAAAATCCTTTGAAAACAACAATAGTTCTGAGCTACTCTAACCAAGAATACCATATTTCAAGTTCTCCACTTCTCCCCTTCTGCCACCCCCAACCTAAAGTCTTTATTCTTTTAAAACCTGCTTTTCCCATCAAAGGGGTAGTTCAATGGGAAAATTTTTGGGGTAGAAAGTCAGGCGAAATTTTTCTCTTCTGGGGAAATTCCGCACTTGTAAGAAGGGAAATTTGAGGGGAGCTTACAATGCTGTTTGGCCCCAAGGGGAAAAAATTTTCTGCCCCCTTTTTCCCCTAAATGGGCGTCATGGAAAGCACCTTAAAGAAGCGACATATTAATTCTCTGTCAGTGCTGAAAACTCAGTATTATGTGAACCACGACGCGTTTTTTCCCATCGGGGAAAAATTTTTAAAATCGGAATGCGGGTGGGGAACGGGGACCCAATTTCGTGCCGAATCTGCCCCAAAACCCGGTCCATAATCACCTTGTAAACATACTTAAAGTTATTTCATTTTTTTCAAAGGTTATTATCTCCAAGGTTATTATCAGTTATGGTTTTGCACAAAATAACCCAAACCAATGGACAACAATGGGAAAACTGTCCCTCAGCTGACATTTATCTCATTTCTGCAGCAGAGTTAAAACATATGGCTGAAATTATTGGGGTTAAAAAATCCCGGGCTGCTCTGATTAATTTTTCCTCTTGTAAAAGAAAATTGCAATTGGTAATATTTTCTGCACGGTAACTCCAAAACAATAGACAATGCACAACAGAGCTGTATAGAGGTATAATACAGCTTCCTTTATTTAACAAACCAATTGACTGAAAGGGCCTAAAGGGGTCCCCCTAAAAACAACAAAATTTTTTCCCAAAATTTTTAAAAGAAACACGGGCCTTTTTGGGCCCCTAAGGGGTGTTAAAATTTTTTAAATTTTCTCAAGGGGGAACAATAATAAGAAGAAAATCCAGGGCAACACCTTTAGACCCTTTTAAAGGGTTTGTTAATTAGAGCATTAAACACAGAAAAAAAAAATTTTTTACTTCCCCAAACAAAAAAAAAATTTTTTCCCCCAAAAAACGAGATAAGGGTTAGGATCCCATTTTTTTGAGATTTTTCCCCATGGTCCGACTTTTGGGGCCTATCTAGCCCTTTAAAAAAAAACCCTTTAAAGGTCTAAGCCTTTTTTGCATTAAAGGCCCCCAAGCCTTTTTTTTTTTTTCAAATCTGACAGGTGCCACTAAATTCTTTGAAAAAATTTTTAAACATTTTTCCCCTATCCATGTGATTCAGAGATTTTTTTCTCGGACAAAATTGGGGCTTTAATTTAGAAAATTAAAATTTTTGGTTGAAAAAAATCCTTGTTTGGGGTGTGAAAAATTTTCAAAAATTTTGTGAAAATTTGGAAAAAATTTTGCCATTTTAAAAATTTTAAAAAAATTCCCTGTGGCAAGAAAATGTACGCCAAAAAAAATTTAAAAAAACAAACATTCCCAAATAGGGTTACTTTGTGTTGGCATAAATTTTTTTAAAATCCTATTTTTTTTTAAAAGAATTTGGGGGTTTTAAAAATTTAGAAAAAATTTAAAACATTTTCAAGAAAATTTGCAGAACAATTTTTTTGGGAACCAGGCCACTTCTGATGTGGTTTTGGGGGCTTTTATGTTAGAAAACCCCCCTTTAAAATAAAACCCCAAATCAGAAAACTTACCCCCCTTAAAAAATTAAAAAGTCAAAAAAAAGCATTTGGAATTTATTAACTTTTTAAAGGTTTTTTGCAAAATTAATGAAAAGTAAAAGTAAAATTTTCAAAAATTTTAATTTTTTTTTGCAGTTTTTTCCAATTTTTTTTTCATTTTTAAAGGGAAACCCCGTAGTTTTTACCAAGAAATTGAAAACTCAAAAAATGTTTCCCTCCTTTTTTTGCATTTTTTTAGAAATACCCCACTTGTGGGGCAAAATCCCTTTTTTGACTCTTCCACAGGCCTCGGGAAGGGGAAGGAGCACCTTCTTGTTTTCGAAAAATTTTTTAAAGGCCTTTTTGGGGTAGTTAATGGGCAGTGACAATGGGGGAACGAATTTAAAAAATGTTTTTTTTAACTGATCAGACAGCTAAAAACCCAAATATGAGTGAGGGGAAAAAGGATTTTGGGCAATTGAAGGGGTTAAATTTTTTTGTGTGTTTTTCACTGTATGAGCCAGTGATGACCCACTGGCAAAAAATTTGGGCGGGGAACTTGAAATTTGGCAAACGTTGATCGGGCCCGCTGTCAAAATTTAGATCACAGGGGCAGGGGAAGTGATTAGGCAGTGGGGGGGTTAAAAAAAGTATTTCAGGGCTTGTGAACCCCAAATTTGGGCAAGGGGCCTGGGGACCCAGCACAAAATACGATTCCCCTTCCACTCTCCACCCAGAGCAGACCCCTGGGATTGGTCAGCGGGGAAAGGGGTGATTCAGCAGACGATTTGCCCAAAACAAAAAAAAAACGCAATTACAAAGGCTTTCATTTTATCTTGCACGGGGAGACAAAAAGTTTTCCCATGAAAAATTTCCTGGACCTAGGGGTCATTAACAGGCAGTAAAACCATGATTTTTCAGGAACAAAAGGGTCCCTTAAAAAGGGTTTAAGGGAAACCTTTGGGATCGGGGGAGGTGGTGCATGTGGGGCCAGAGAGTGTGCAGTGGGAACAAAGGATCAGGCATGTTAAAATCCAACAGGCATAATTCTTTTTTCCTCTGACATATGCTGTTAGGTTTAGAGGGGGGTACACCGGATCCCAAAAAATAGTTGGCCGAAAGCTGTTGACTTTCCCCTAATGGTTTTTCCGGTATAATGTTTATGTTGGCCATAAGCTTGCTTTGAACTTTCAGTTGTTGGCTTATGTTTTTCTTTAGCCTGACATCAGGATATTTAATAAATGGAGATGAAAATCACGGGGAGGAATAGGAAGAATTTTTGAACAAACTTCGTCAGGGGAGGTTTTACTTTTAAAAAAACTTTGGAAAAAAGTAGTTTAAAAGTTTTTTTTTGTTCCTTTTTCCAAGGGGCCCGATTTCTCCCCTATGGCGGGAAACCCCCGGCTAAAGGAAAAGGGGCCCTTTGTTGTCTGTTGCTCCTCGTCCCTAAAAGGGGTTTTCCTTTTAGTGTGTAAAATACAAAATATGTTAGCAGGCCCGTATTTTAAAAGAATATAGTTAAAAAATTCATATTCTTTGAGAAGTCACATAATGAGAGCTATTTCCTGATCTTTCTATCATAGGTAGAGCTAATAAAAATTTGGTTTCCGGTTAAAAAATTTTTTAAAAGGGAAAAAAAAATTTTCCGCCATTTTTTTTTTTGTGATTTTTAGGGGTCCCGTCTTCCCTCCACTTCCCTTTTTTTTTCAAAAGGGGGTTCCACATGTCCATAAAAACAAAATTTTCCTTAAACGGGGGGCGTTTTTCCCAACTCAGCCAGGATTTTCGGAGGGAAAATGGATTTTCCCTTTTCCACCATAAAGCTGTGGGCAAACAATATAGTTAATATTCTAGTCTCGCCATTCAAAAAAAGTTTTTTCCCATTAACCATCGGGGTTGAAAAAGTAAATTTTATTCTTAGGTCGAGTACTAGAATAAATGGAAAACTTTTTTTTAGGTTTAAAAAAAATTTCCCGTAAAACATATTCTTTTAAAACCCTTTTTCCCAAAACCAGTTTTTACTCAGATGATGAGGTCATACAAAACACTGGCAGAAATTATTGTCCATCTGTGGCGACCTTAAAGGGTTATTCCGGCATTTGGACCCAAAAAATTGAAAAGAGGCTGCAGGGTAATTACACACAGAGCAGCATAACAATGTAGGGAACAGACTACAGTTCCCATCATGCATTGCTAAAAACTTTTTCCAGGCGTTTTTCTTCCCTGATTTTTTAAGGGTATTTGGGAAAAGGGATGTCTCCCCTCCATCTAAGCTGTCATTGCTCCCCATTATTTTCCCAGTTAAAAAAAAGGGCCCCCAAACCCCCCCTCACTGCTTCCTAGATACATAGGGCGACATGTAATTTAACGGGGGTGTGCCCAAAATTGTGTCTTTTCAGCCGACATCTAGCGCAGCCCCCTTCAAATTTTAGTTTTTTAAATTTTCTGCCTGAGTTGAAAGGGGTGCGGGGTTAGGGGGGCGCACCTAGAACCGTACGAACTATAGATTTATTTCCCCAGTACACCCTTTTTAAAGGGGCCCTTACTTTCGGAAAAAGGGAAAACCCCTTTCAAAGTGGTTTTTTGAGCCAAAATGTTGTAACAAGCACTAGGGAAAGCGCCTTTTAGACCGGGGGTTTATTAAAAAAAAAAAAAAAAAGGAGAAATTTTACCCCTAAATTTTTTTGGAAATTTTTAAAAACGCCGTCTAAGCGCAATAATTCATACATGTCGCCAATAGTTTGCTTTCCTAGTGTTGGAAAAATTTCAGGTTTGTATCCCTTGGGAACATTTTATAAAAATTTGCTTTTTATCAGTTTAAATTTTTGTACCTCTGTGGGGAAAATACTAAAATTCTTTCTTTTTAAAACCCCTTTTGACGCCATGACAAAAAATTGCCCGGGAGCGCCCAAATTAATGAGAAAAGTGCCGTGGCCCTGTTTTCCCTCCCCCTGCGTTTAGGGTCTCCACGCAAAATGTGGCCCCCCAATCGGGTTTTAAAAATTTCCGTGGAAGCCCTTTTGAAGGCTTTTCATCGACCCCCCTCTTTCTCGTTTTTTCAAATTTTTGCCTGGAGAAGGAAGTAGTAAAACCCGCCCTAGTTTAAACCCATTGCATTTTTTATAACATCAATAGGTGTAAAAATGATTGCGGCCCCCTAGTGGTAAAGCACCCTAAGGGACCAATTTTTTTTTTTAAAGTGTAAAAAAATATATATATTAAAAAAATTCAAATCACCCCCTTTTGTTTATTTTACAAATAAAAATAAAAAATAATAAAAAAGTTACACAAATTTTGGTTTTACCGTGTCCAAAAAAGGGTTTATTTTTTTTAAAATATAACATCATTACCCATACCCTTAAAAACCGTAAAAAATTCCAAACGCCTTTAAAAATTTCATTTTTTTTGGTTTATTTAAAGGGCCCCCCAAAAAATTGGAGTAAAAAATGATAAAAAAAAACCTCCATTTTTTTCGAAAATGTTTCCAGTAAAAAAATACACGTCAGTGCGCAAAAAAGCCCTTCCCTCAAGTCCCCTAGGTGGAAGTAAAAAAAAAATTTTTGGTCGAGAAAAAAAACGTTCCCTTTAAAAAAAAATTTTTAAAAATAGAAAATGTTTAGATTTTTTTTTCGGGATTCCCCAAAACATAAAAAAAAACTCTACATGTTTGTTTTTGCCCCGATTCATAATTTTCGTGAATCAGGAAAAAAAAACATTTAACAAAGACTTTAACAAAAAAAATACAAAACTCCTGTGAACATTGTGCAAGCAAGTTTTTTCACTCCATAATATTTTATGATATGGTGAATTTACACCATTTTGAAATAATCTTGTCCCCCAAAAAAAAAAAACCCTCATTTTGTTATGTAAAGGGGGAAAAAAAAAAATGAATTTGGGTCCCGAGAAGGAGGGAGGGGGAAAAACGAAAAGTGACAAAAAAAAAAAAAAAATGGCACAAAGAGGGTTTGATGTTTTCCCACCCAGTTATAAATTGCAAATCCATTCCCCAAAATACAATTTTTTTACAAAATAATTTTTTTGTACTAAATTTATCAGATTTATTTTACTTTTAAAAGAAGTCATTAATAACCAAACAATACTTTTTCAGCCCTTTTACAGTTTTGTTTAAAAAAGGGTTTTCTGTTTCCAAGCCCCTGCTACTTAAGGGTGCACAGTTTGGGTCCCCGGTCGAATTTCCCTTTTAGCTCATCTGGGCCATTTAACCCGTTCTTTTACGCACTTCGGTCACTGGAATCACTAGGAACAGCCACCCAGTCTTTTAAGACTCTTTTTAAAAATTAAATTTTAAAATTTGCCATACTGTAGACCAGAGGCCCCAAACCCTTCGTTTCCCCTGTGAACGGCTTTTAAAAATTTTTGGGGGATGGTCGGGGGAAACCCCTTTTAGTTAAAAAATGGAGAAGATATATGTTAAATATGGAGACAAGAAATCATTGTGTAGGACTGTAAATCAGATGGCAACTTACATATTATTTATCCCAAAATGGGGAAATGGGACCCTTACAAATGTCTATTTTCCGATGATTTTTCTGATAATATTTAAACCCCTTTAGTGCACCAGGTTGTACCGATATGTCAGTGGTAAGGGAGTATGGCATGAGCTCACACGCTGAACTTGCTCTATATGCAACAGATGCCAGCTGTCAATTACTGTCAGGACCCACCATTAGCGGAGACTGCAGCATCTAAATGACTACAAAATGGGGTCCATTGTGGCCCCTTTAAAATGTGATTGCAGGGTGCAGCCGGGGCCTAGTGAAGGTCTCTAGGTCTGCCATGATTGTACTCCTATTACACATAGGAATTGCATCAACTTGCAGAATTTATTTTTCTTGATGAATTGTTTTCCAGTTCCATCCTACAAAATAATTTTTTTGGCTCCCCATTAAATTGTATTATGCATTGTATTGTACCTTTAAAAAAAAAAAAAAAAAAAACAAGCCCACACATGGCTATGTTGACAGAAAAATATAGAAGTTATCGAAAAACTGAAAATGGTTCAGGCAGTAAGGGGTTAATAAAACCTACTGAAGCATATAGATATGCATAAAAATTTATTTTTCACATGGTAAACTCTAAAGGCGACATGTCCCAATGTGCAAACGTTGGTTTTTTGTTCTATTTTGTGCCAAAAACCCTTTGACGCCACATTCTCGATGTAAATGAACTGTCGTACACCAAAACTAGGAGCATTATACACCGGGCATGACACATTGTAATGCACCTAAAAAGGCGCATTTAGAGATGGGCGAATTTCCCGAAATTCGTTTCGTTCACTTCGCCGAATTTCTCGGCAAAAAATAACTTCATTCCGAATTACTTCGGCACGAATCACGTTAAAAAACAGCTATTTCCAGGCTGCACAGAGCCTGCAGGGTGCTGTAGAACGTTGTGCCATGCTTAAATATGCAGAGGGAGCTTGGTTTGGTCTTCATACAATGTTGTGTTTTAGTATGACACGCACATGACTGCCACCGCTCTTAGAATCGCTTCACTATAAAATTCCCGGCCACTTAAGAGGGCAAAAAGACCAAAAAACTGAAGGGGAAGTTCCTGATAAAGTCATGCCAGAGAAAGGGGAAAAAAAAAAAGCTGGGCTCAGAGGCAACATTAGGGCAGGGGGGAGGTGCGGCGTACCCACAGCAGCATGGAATCGCGTGGCACAATGACTCTGGGGGGAAAAAACAGGAATGGCCACAGAGGGGCACAATGAAAAGTGTGGGGGTCACGGCGCAGCAGCATGAGGTCAGACGTGGCACAATGACGAGTGTGTAGGAAACGGCAGCAGCCATGAGGTCAGACGTGGCACAATGACAGGTGTGTAGGCCCGGCATCGCCAAGCGCAGCATGAGGTCAGCAATGGCAAATGAACGTGTGTGGTACGCGCACCCAAGCAGCGCATGGGGGTCGACGTGGCACAATGACACAGGTGGAGGTCACGGGCAGCCGATGAGGTCGGCAGTGGCACAATGACATTCGGGAGGTGGCAAAAACAGGATTTGGCAAAGATGGGACAATGACCAGTGGTAGGTAGGGGCGCGAAAAGCAGCGCATGAGGTCGACAGGGACAAGAACATTTTGTGGGGTCACGGCAGCAGCCACAGCCGCATGAGGCGACAGTGGCAAATGACTTTGGAGGGGCAAAAAGGGGGGGGGCCACAGAGTGGGACAATGACCAGTGGGGAAGTCACGGCGCGCCACAGCAGCAGCATGAGGTAAGGCAGTGGCAAATGCATTCTGGGGAGGCAAAAACAATAGGCCACAGAGTGGGACAAGACAAGGGGGAGGTCACGGCAGCAGCCCAGCGCGCATGAGGTCGACAGTGGCACAATGAAGAGTGTGGAGGTGGGTGGAAATCCCAGTCCTGGTAAAGACGGGTTGGGGGCAGAGGGAGAAACGGGGCAGCAGAGTGTGGCATCGGGGGTGGGGGGCATAGAAAGTGGCTGGGGGCAGGTATTTTTAAACCCCCGACTCCTTTTCACATTTTGGGGTGAGGGTCATGGCGATGTAGTTGCGCAAGGTTTTGGGTGGTGGAAATCTGGCCGACCCCCGCCTGATTCATTTTGACAAAGGTCAGTTGCTCCACATTTCCCTTGGACAAGCGGGTTTCCTTGGGGAACAATGGCCCCCGCCGCATGAACCCCGCGATCCACACTACGGGCCAGGCGGGAAAAGTTTCCACAAAAACTGGAAATTTGCGGCCCCATCCGTTTGGCGCCCATAGCCCACGGATCTTCTAACTGGGGTGGCAGGTGCTGCCCAAAGTGGGCCACCACCTTTTTGTTCAGGGACTGCCCGGTCCTGCTGCTGCTGCGCGCGGCGCTACCCTTCACTAGGGGGTGAAGGAAGTGTTTCAGTGACTCCAACTTGTTTACTGCTGATGGGCTGGTACTGCCCCACCCCCCACTTCCCCGGGAACCCGGGATTTTTTAAGGACCCTGGGGAAACCCCCCCGGGTTTAAACCCTGTCAGAGGGGGGACATGCTGCCCATAGGCAGGGGCCCCAACTGTTACGGAGGTTTCCCTATAGTATTTGGTTTGTCCTCCTTAATATCTGGGAAAAAAGGTTCCCTTTTGGGGCCCCGGTACGAGGGCCCAATGGGGGGAGGCCAGAAGTATCCTTGCCTGATGCGACTATTCGGCTGTCACGCCGGGCAATAACATCTGCGGCCCCATTGCACAAGTGACTCCGGGGGGGCTCCCGGCCCCTTTTCCCCACTGTATACTCCCACGGTATTTGGGGGGCATCTGCCTCGTTTCCACACTCCATCCCCCTCCTCCAGTGCCCCTGCTCCCCCTCTCTTGTCACGGGGTGGGGAAAAACACTCATTTAAACAGAAAAAGCTTCTGCCCCAAATGCCCTCCTCCTCCCCCTCCTTTCGTCGCCCCGGACTATTTGCCCGAGATGGTCCCAGTCCCACCCACTGCCCATACAGATTTTTCAGCATCTTCCAGGACATGAAGAAAGGGAATGCTTTTTCATCCCGTAGTCCTGGCGATAAATAAATAACGTCCCCTCCTCGATGGAAGGGCACGCATGAGCTCCCCACGGGCTGAATAAAAGTTACACGGGGGTATTTCTTTTCCCCCGGGTTACCCAAAAAATCGTTTTTGTTCATACAGTCGGTCCAAATGTGCAGGCGGGAATTTCCCAAAGTGGAAACATCGCATATCAAGTGTGTTGGGGGAGGCGTTCTGCGCTCCCAACTCAAAGGGGGGTGTTCCTGGCTTTGTACAAAGGGGATAAGTGCAGCACAGTTTCCTGGCCTTTTTTAAAGAATGTTTAAAATGGGTTTGGAAGACTTCAGGAACCCTTTTTTTCACAACCAGATTAAAAACCGGGGCCCCAGCAGGGCGCATGGCCCCCCCTCGGTGCAGCGCGGACACCATTTCCCCCTTTGTCCGTCACCATGGTTCCGATTGCAGGGGCGCGGAAAACCACACATCGATTTCTTGCTGCATGACCGGACAGTTCCCCCCTTGTGTGACTTCTTGCCGAGGAAAGCCGGGTAGAACTGCGTAAACCCCCGCTGGCCCTAACATGTGGTATGATGGAAGTTTGTGGGGGGAGGGTGGTGGTGGTGGGGGGGAGGAGGCGGACTTTTGGCCAGGAGCAGCAGTTTGACAACGTGGAGGAGAAAGCGGCGTCCCCTTTCCAATTTGGGGGTGTCCCTGGGCCGGAACACTTTCCCCCAGTGGGCCCGTAAAAGGACTGTAGGGCCCCCCCTGACCGTATTATAGCCCCCAACGTCCGCGTGCTTTTGCACCTTGGAACAAAACCGATAGTTTTAAGGACTGGCCCACCTTCTTTCTACATTTTATGAAGTGTGGACTGCCTTTTTGGAAAAAAAATTTACGGTTAAAAACCCCCCATCTCGGCCCGCAAAGCCATTTTTCCCTTGAATGGTGCAGATTCCCCCATTTGGAAAGGGAGGGACTGCAGTCCAAAATTGGATGGGACACGGTCAGCCTCACCTTAGGTTGGTTGGATGCTTACTGTTGTCTTTTGCAATGCCTGCGAAGACTGCTGGCGCCATGAGTAGGAGGAGCAGGAGCTCTTTCCGGGGGATGTGTCAAAGAGAAAACAGCTCCTTCTGCAGAGGGGGAGCCTTGTGGTGCAAGGCTGGTGCCACTGGGCGCTGCTCTGCTGTTGCTGCGGGGGAGGATGGGCCACCCAAACGAGCCACGTTTCTCCCGGCCCGGATGGGACGCCATGGGGTTTACGCAGAGCCGTGTGCCAAAGTTAGTCCCCCGGGCCACGCTTCACTTTCTGCTTCGATTCTAATTACCCTATTCGGGCTCCTCGGTGTCTTAGCAAAGAAAACCACACCCCCGAGTATCATTTTTCGCCCGCCCGCACTGGTTTACTACTGCCGCCGTGCCTGTGAGCCCGTGCCGCTCTTTCTTGGACCTGCGAAGGGGTTTTTTTCCCCCTGGACTGGCTCCCCAAACCCACACTGCTGCTTCCTGCTGACTACGGGCCCCACGACCCCCTTGCTGTTTTTTTGGGCCCCTGCCCGACGTGCAAGTGGCCCCCTTTTTCCCCGACGATGATGAAGCCCTTGCCCACCTGGCTCCCAAATGGGTCGGCTACACATCATCTATTTGGTTTCATCGTCACTGCGTCCCCATCACCGGTCTTGGTATGCAGAGGGTGACCCCCCCCAACAACCTCCCATGCCACTCTCATTATACTTTGCCGCTACTGCAAAAACGGGGGTATTTGGCCCCATTTCTTCGCTGCCAAGTAGTGGACTGCCCTCCTCAAAATTGTTCATCCTCGCTATATAGTGGGCGAGCCAGCCACAAAGTGATTTTTGGCTGGGGAACCGGGTGGGGCAGAGGGGGGTTGAGGACAGGTGAGGGGCTGACCCCCCCGGGGCCGCCCAATAAGGGGTT
Organism: Phyllomedusa bahiana; assembly: GCA_025379985.1. Taxonomy (NCBI): domain Eukaryota; kingdom Metazoa; phylum Chordata; class Amphibia; order Anura; family Hylidae; genus Phyllomedusa; species Phyllomedusa bahiana. Next base: position 5,876 of record JAODAL010017846.1, on the reverse strand, counting down.
TTGTCTGACGTTCCCCACCACTCTTTGGGTGGGGTTGTCAATGTCATCTGGGGGAGTGGAGACCTAGGCTGAACAAACACGGCCGTAGATGACGCGGCAGTTGTGGGGCCCCACCGAGTGCCCGCTGGACGTTTCCTTGCGTGCTGCGACTGGGCCAGGGGAATTTTTTTGCCCCCTGCACTCGAAGGTGAAGCCCGCCACCCTTTTTTGTAGCTTTTCTGTTTGTTCTAAAATGTACAGAACTTTTGATGGATTCTTATATGAAAATACACACCCTGTATTTTTAGCCAAATTAACCCCCAAAAACCCTTGGGGAACCTTGGGTATAAATTGCGCCCCAAAAAAGCGGAAAAATTGCTTGATGTCTTTTAAAAAATCTGTGATTTTAATAAATTTAAAAACCAAAAGGCTTAATTAACCCTTTGGTATGAAAAATTGTACAGAATTTCTTCTTGGGGGGTGGAAAAAAAAAAGTTTTTTTTACTGAGTACAATGCAGAACAACCTTTATTTAACCCCTGGATGTAAATGTGCAAAAGAATTGAGCAACCCAAACTAGTAGCTTTGTGCGGTTCAATTGCGTGTTTTTAGCTAACCCAAAAAGAAAAAAATTTTTAATTAAAACCTTTGCTTGTGAAAAAATGTCAGGAAAATGTTTATATTTTGGCGTTGAAAATGACGGTTTCTTGGGGGTTTAGCACACCGCAAAAAAAACGCTTAATTAAACCCTGGATGTAAATTTCGCAAAAGAATTGAGCAACCCCAAATAGTAGCTTTGTGGTGTTAAAAATTTCGTGTTTTTTGCCACAAAAAAAAGATAAAATTGTAATAACTTCGCTTTTGGAATTAGCTACAGGAAAAATTATTATTTTTGGCGTTGAAAAAGACGGTTTCTTGGGGTTAGCCCCCAGTAAAAACGTTAATTACCCCCGGATTAAATTGCGCAAAGAATTAGCAACCAAAAAATGTGTTTTTAGCGTGTTACAAATTGGGGTTTTCTACGCCACACAACAAGAATTAAAAATTTTAATTAACCTTCGTTTTGAATTATGCTACGGGAAAAGTTATATTTTGGCGGTAAATGACGGTTTCTTGGGGGCGCACACCCCCAAAAAAAACGCTTAATTTAACCCCCGGATGTAAATTGCGCCAAACAATTGGGCCCCCACAAACTAGTGCTTGTAGCGTGTTAAAATTTCGTGTTTTTTTACGCCACCCAAAAAGGATAAAATTGTAATTTCCTTCGCTTTGAAATATGTACAGGAAAAAAAGTTATATTTTTGGGGTTAAAATGACGGTTTCTTGGGGGCGCCAACCCGCAAAAAACGCTTAAATTAACCCAGGATGTAAATTTGGGGCCCAAAAGAATTGAGCAACCACAAACTTGTACTTTTTTAGGTGTTACAAATTGGGGTTTTCTACGCCACACAACAGAATAAAATTGTAATTAACCTTCGCTTGTGAATTATGCTACAGGAAAAAAAATATATATTTTGGCGTTGAAAATGATGGTTTTTTTTTTGGGTTAACACACCCGAAAAAAACGCTTAATTAACCCCTGGATGTAAATTGGCAAAAAAAATGAGAAACCCCAAAAATAGTACTTTGTAGCGTTTTTACAATTTTTGGGGTTTTCTAGCTACACAACAAAGAAAAAATTTTTAATTAACCTTCGCTTGTGAATTATGGTACAGGAAAAAAGTATATATTTTGGGGTTTTAAAATGACGGTTTTTGGGGGGAGCACACCAGCAAAAAGCTTAATTAACCCCCCGGATGTAAATTGGCTAAAAATTGAGCAACCCAAAAATATAGCTTTGTAGGTGTTACAATTTCGGTTTTCTTTCGCCACCAACAAAAGATAAATTGTAATTAAAACCCTTGCTTGTGAATTATGCTACAGGAAAAAAGTATTAATTTTTTGGGGGTGAAATGACGTTTTCTTGGGGGCAGCACACCAGAAAACAAAGTTAAATTTAACCCCCGGGTGTAAAATTTCCCAAACAAATTGGGCCCCCACAAACTAGTACTTTGTAGGTGTTAAATTGGGTGTTTTCTAGCCACACAACAAGAGATAAAATTGTAATTTAAACCCTTCGCTTGTAAAATATGCTACAGGAAAAAAAGTTATATTTTGGTGTTGAAAAGACGGTTTCTTTGGGGCAGCCCCCGCAAAACAACGCTTTAATTAACCTGGATGTAAAAATTTCGCAAAAGAATTGCAACCACATCTATGCTTTGTAGCGTGTTACAATTGGGTTTTCTACGCCCCACAAAAAGAGTTAAAATTGTTTTAACCTTCGGGGTTGTGAAAATTATGCCACAGGAAAAATGTATATATTTTGGCGTTGAAAAAGACGGTTTTTTGGGGGCAGCCACCAGCAAAACAACGCTTAATTAAACCCCCGGAGTAAATTGCACAAAAGAATTTTAGCAACCCCAAAAAAGTGCTTTGTAGCGTTTACAATGGTGTTTTCTACGCCACACAACAAGGATAAAATTGTTATTAACCTTGCTTGTGAATTAGTACAGGAAAAATTTTATATATTTGCCGTTGAAAATGACGGGTTTTTTGGGGGGTTTGCCCCACAAAAAAAAACCTTAATTAACCCCGGATGTAAATTTCGCAAAGAAATTTGGGAACCACAAATATTTTTGTAGCGTGTTTCAATTTGGGGTTTTTACGCCACACAACAAGGGGATAAAATTGTAAATTTAACCTTGTTGTGAAAATGTACAGGAAAAATTTTTATATTTTTGGGGGTGAAAATGAGGTTTCTTGGGGGTCAGCACACCAGCAAAAAAACGTTAAATTAACCCTGGATTAAAAAATTTTGCAAAAGAATTGAGCAGCCAAAAAGAAAATGGGATTGTATTGTAAAAAGGCTGTTTTTTTAAAGAAACAAAAGGAATGGCTTGTTCCACTTGGATTTAAATGTATATCAGCTGCAGGGACGCACACTGGATTTCTGATCCAATCCCCAAAAAATCAAAAATAGAACTTTAAAAGAGAACGCCCTCGGACAAGCTGAGACACCCCAAAAAAAAATCGCGTATAAAAAGTACCCCAAACTTCGCTTCGTTTAGAACCAAGTTTTCCGAAAATTTTAAACGAATTTTTACTTCGTTTTGAATCGATTCGCCCTCTCTGGGCATTACAATAGTAGCAATTTTATCACTGTGCCCCCCATAAGCAATGCGCTTTTTGGGCGCATTAATAAATAGTAAAGATACGTTTTGGGGCCTCCATTCGCAATGCGCCTGTAGGGCATTTAATTACACTAGAATGTATGAAAGTTCCCCGATTTGCACTGCGCCTTTTTAGCCCGCAAAGTCCTTTTTAGGCGCAATTGTTTAATGCAAGGTATCGTGCTCCAAACAAAAGAAAAAACTACTCCTTTAAAAAAAACCTTTTTAAAAACACTCAATTTTAAAAAATATCGATTAGGTAAAAACGGGACATCCAAAAAAGGGAAATACCCTAACTTCACCCACACCATGAACCCTATAGTACCCACCCCGGCGGAGGGGCACCGCCCCCATAAGGGCGACCCCGTATGAGCTCCTAAGCTGTTCCTATTTTAACGTCCCCCCATATATTGCTAGGTGAAATCAAAAAGGAGAAATACACTTGATTTGGGAAAATTTTTAAACCAATATGTGAAGTACCAAAAAGGGTCAGGTCGGCGCTAATGGCACTATAAAAATATTCACAATGGGAAATAATTGGATCAAATATCCCAAAAAGGAAAAATGAAAAAAAAAACCCTCAAAAGCCAACACAAAGTCAAAGGGTAACAAAAAGTGCCAATCTTATCTGCGCCATTCAACCCCAAATGGTAACTAGGCAAAGGGTGATGGAACCAAGCGCCAAATTGGGGTAATCGCTAAATTAACCCCAAACGCGTTTCATCCCATTCCAGGGATTCCTCAGTGGGTCAAAAGATCAAACAAATCATATCCATCTACAAAAAACAAAAAACAAAACAGTTTATTGATTGGATACCATTCAAAAGAATTAAATCCATTCAATACAATACATGTTCACTGCCCAAACCAAGCCAAAAAACATATTAGAAAGATACCTGAATCTCCAGTCTATTCTATCACAGGGATTCCAGTGGAGGTCTCAAAAAGGAGTTGGTGTGTCTCCAAGTGATGGGAACTCACATGGTGATGTGAGTATACAGCGTCCCACAACATTATCCCACATAGGAGGGTATATATATCCACCCCCCAGGGGTACTCCTCCAACCAGAGAGGAGAAAAAACGCCCCCTATACATAATATCCAAACAGTGTACTCACGTTGAATCCGGCGTCTCAAAAAGTAAAGTGCGCATGTCCGCAATGTGAACCCGGCCGGCGCCGAATTCACTGCGCCCCACCGCGCATGCGCCAGTCAGTGACGTCTATCCACATAGAGGGCGCATGCGCGGAAACCTAAACATGACGGCACCAGCATCAACATAGTGTGCTGCTACTGCGCCAAGAAAGGTAGCCCTCAAATAGCTACGCGCATGCGCATTATCACGACTGCGCCGCGCAATGTATTAACAAACCAGAGATGATGTGTGAGTCACACACAAACAGCCGGATGACGGATGGCGCACAAATGCAAGCCAGAAGCCGGGACAAACAACCGAAATATGTTCGTGCCCATGTAAGAGGACTCAGTTTCCTTTTGGGAGTAGTTTGATTCACATTATTCTCACGATAGTGAATATTATTATAGTGCCATAAGCGCCGACCTTTGGGCGCCGTTTGTGTATCTTCACATATTGGAAATACTATTGCCAATCAAGCGAAATCTTCTCCTTTTTGACTTCACCTAGCAATATATAGGCGGGACTTTAAAATTAGGATACAGCGTAGGAGCTAATTACGGGGTCGCCCTTATCGGGGCGGTGTCTCCGCCGTGGTAGGTACTATAGGGTTCATGGTGTAGGTGACAGCTTAGGGTATTATCCCTTTTTTTGTGATGTCCCGGATTTACCTATATCGATATATTTTAAATTTTATGTGGTATTAAAAGGTATGTTTTAAAGGATGTTTTTTATATCGTTTGGATTAATTTTTCTATTCCTATAATTTAAAAAAGTGGGAAGCTTTTTGTTGTCTTATGTGCAATATATCTGTGTAAAATGGCAGGGTTTGTTTCTACTAACATAGATCCTATGGATGGTTTTTCGTGAAGCACATGACGTTTTTTCGGATAAGGATTGGCAGCCCTACTTATTCCCTACGATCAAGCTAGCATTTTAGGGATTTGACACGGTTACATAAAGAAACTCTACCTCCTGGTGGGAAATTCAGTCACTAGAGCATTATATACAAAGAGAATTATCCCTAGGAGGATTAAGGGTCACCCCTTTCACCAGCTGAAAGATTGAAAATTGATACGTATTGGCAAGCTGGGAAAAAGAAGCCATTGAGTCTTCTTTACGCTTCATGCAAATACTCTTAGAAGAGGAAAAAAGGAAAATTTGAAAAACTCAAGGAGAGTCTGAAAAAGCCAGTCCGAACTCACTTTAAATTCAAGTCTGAATCAGACTTTGATGTAAGAGAGGTTGAATTGTGTAATAAAATCCAGAGACACCAAAGTTATATCAAGGAACGTAAACACAATCTATTTTGAGGGACTTGGCAGACTTTAAAGAAGGGAGGGCTTACTCCTTTCTATCTAAAAATATCAGAAGGGGAGAATCCGATACAGACATAAACATCATCTGAGGGGAATTTTCAGAATCAGAAAGGAGATATTCATCTGTTTTGGTTGGGGAGGTAGAGGAAGAGGAAAGGGCAAAAAGGGGGGAGGCAATTATAATAACAGAAAAAACATGGAATACTACCCCTGGTTCGTCATCGTCCTCCTATCA